>SJYC01050739.1:0-16861 GCA_006408675.1 Madoqua kirkii | reverse complement strand
GGATGATCCAGAGAGATGATATGGGGTGGGAGGTGGGAGGGAGTTTCAGGATTGGGAGCTCGTGTACACCTGTGGCTGATTCATGTCAATGTATGGCAAAACCAATACAGTATTGTAAAGTAGAATAAAGTAAAAATAAAATTAAAAAAAAAAAGAAAAAGAACAGGTTACACCAGACAATGCACAAAAACAAAGGATTATAAGAGACTATTATGAACAACTATATGGCAATAAAATTGATGAAATAGACAGATTCTTAGAAAAGTTCAAGACTGAACCAAGAAGGAAGAGAAATGATGAACAACCCAATTACAAACACTGAAATTGAAGCTGTGATAAAAAATCTACCAGAAAACAAAAGCCCAGGACCAGATGGCTTCACGGGAGAATTCTATCAAACATTTAGAGAAAAGCTAATGCCTATTCTTCTAAACACTTCCAAAAAATTTCAGAGGAAGGAATACTTCCAAACTTATTTTAATAGACAGATTCTTAGAAAAGTTCAAGACTGAACCAAGAAGGAAGAGAAATGATGAACAACCCAATTACAAACACTGAAATTGAAGCTGTGATAAAAAATCTACCAGAAAACAAAAGCCCAGGACCAGATGGCTTCACGGGAGAATTCTATCAAACATTTAGAGAAAAGCTAATGCCTATTCTTCTAAACACTTCCAAAAAATTTCAGAGGAAGGAATACTTCCAAACTTATTTTACAAGGCCACCATCACCCTGATACCAAATCCATATAAACACAACACACACAAAAAAGTAAAACTACAGGCCAACATCACTGATGAACATAGATGCAAAAATCCTCAACAAAATTTTAGCAAACAGAATTCAGCAACACATCAAAAACATGATCAAGCTGAGTTTATTCCAGGTATGGAAGGATTCTTCAATATATGAAAATCAATCAGTGTAACACACCATATTAACAAATTGAAAGATAAAAACCATATGATAATCTCAATAGATGCAGAAAAGGCCTTTCACAAAATTCAGCACCCATTTATAACTAAAACTCTTCAAGAAATGGGTATAGAAGGAACCTACCTCAATGTCAGGGGACATTCAGCTTTAAGGGATCCAATATGTTATTGTGTGTGTGTGTGTGTGTGTGTGTGTGTGTGTGTGTGTGTGTGTATGCCATTTTTCAAGGATGCTTTCTTTCTTATCAGTTTCAAGAAAACAGGAATGAGCAGAGCTGCACACAGTTCTCATGAGAAAGGGCATCTCCTTGGATTCCTTTCAGTGACTCCCTTCAGTGACTCCCTTCAGTGACCTTACTTAAATGTAATCTATTCAGTTATGCCCCTCTTACTCAGGATATGGAATGCTTTCTGGCCCTTTGAAGATTGTTATTTGCTTGACTTTGTTTTTGCTCATCTTTTTTTTTTTTAACTGCCAAAAGCTGCCTTGTATGACTATATATAAACATGCGTCTCTGCAAATAAAGCACCCTTGTTTCACTCGAGACTTGGGTCCCCTGTGTCCCTCTTCTCATCGACTCCAGTCCGCAGGTCCCAGTCTACAAAGACCATAACACCTCAACATAATAAATGCCATATATGATAAGCCTACAGCAAACATTAGTCTCAGTGGTGAAAACTCAAAGCATCCCCCCTGAGATCAGGAACAAGACAAGGGTGTCCACTTTCACCACTATCATTCAACATAGTTCTGGGAGTCCTAGCTACAGCAATTAGAGAAGAAAAAGAAATAAAAGGAAGCCAGATTGGAAAAGAAGTAAAGCTGTCACCATTTGCAGATGACATGATACTATACATAGAAAACCCTAAAGATAGTATCAGAAAAGAACTAGAGCTAATCAGTGAATTTAGCAAAGCTGCAGGATACGAAATCAAGACACAGAAATCACTTGCATTTCTACATACCAACAAGGAAAAATCAGAAAGAGAAATTAAGGAATCAATCCAATGCACCATTGTAACAAAAAGAATTAAATATTTAGGAATAAACTTACCTAAGGAGACAAAAGTATTGTACACAGAAAATTGTAAGACACTGATGAAAGAAACAAAACATGACATAAACAGATGGAGAGATATTCCATGTTCCTGAGTAGGAAGAATCAATATTGTGAAAATGACTATACTGCCAAATGCAATCTACAGATTCATTGAGATCCCTATCGAATTACCAATGGCATTTTTTTATAGAACTAGAACAAAAAATTTCACAGTTCATATGGAAACACAAAAGACCCTGAATAGCCAAGGTAGTCTTGAGAAAGAAGAATGCAGCTGGAGGAATCAACCTTCCTGACTTCAGATTATACTACAAAGCTACAGTCATCAAGACAGTATGGTATTTGCACAAAAGCAGAAATATAGGCCAATGGAACAAGATAAAGAGCCCAGAAATAAACCCAGGCACCTATAGGTACCTTATTTTTGACAAAGGAGGCAAGAATATACAATGGGGCAAAAATAGCTTCTTCAATAAATGGTGATAGGAAAACTGAACAGCTACATGTAAAAGAATGTAATTAGAAAACCACTACAATATTGTAAAGTAATTAGCCTCCGACTAAAATACAGAAATTTAAAAAATAAAATAATTATTTTTTTAAAAAAAGGAACACTTCCTAACACCATACACAAAGATAAACTGAAAATGGATTAAAGACCTAAATGTTTTCATATGGAAACACAAAAGACCCTGAATAGCCAAGGTAGTCTTGAGAAAGAAGAATGCAGCTGGAGGAATCAACCTTCCTGACTTCAGATTATACTACAAAGCTACAGTCATCAAGACAGTATGGTATTTGCACAAAAGCAGAAATATAGGCCAATGGAACAAGATAAAGAGCCCAGAAATAAACCCAGGCACCTATAGGTACCTTATTTTTGACAAAGGAGGCAAGAATATACAATGGGGCAAAAATAGCTTCTTCAATAAATGGTGATAGGAAAACTGAACAGCTACATGTAAAAGAATGTAATTAGAAAACCACTACAATATTGTAAAGTAATTAGCCTCCGACTAAAATACAGAAATTTAAAAAATAAAATAATTATTTTTTTAAAAAAAGGAACACTTCCTAACACCATACACAAAGATAAACTGAAAATGGATTAAAGACCTAAATGTAAGACCAGAAAATACAAAACTCTTAGAGGAAAACATAGGCAGAACACTATGAAAGATGGTATGGAGATTCCTTAAAAAACTAGGAATTAATCCACCATATGATCCAGCAATCCCACTCCTAGGCATATACCCTAAGGAAACCAAAATTGAAAAAGACACATGTATCACATTGTTCATTGCAGCATTATTTACAATATCTAGAACATGGAAGCAACCTAGATGTCCACTGACAGATGAATGGATAAATGAATAGTGGTACATATACACAGTGGAATATTACTCAGCCATAGAAAGGAACACATCTGAGTCAGTTTTACTGAGGTGGATGAACCTAGAACCTATTATACAGTGTTAAGTGAGTCAGAAAGAGAAAGATAAACATGGTGTTCTAACACAAATATACAGAATTAGAAAAATGGTACTGAAGAATTTATTTACAGGGCAGCAATGGAGAAACAGACATAGAGAATAAATAGACTTATAGACATGGGGAGGGGGAGGAGAGGGTGAGATATATAGAAAGAATAACATGGAAATTTACATTACCATATGTAAAATAAATAGCCAACTGGATTTTGCTGTATGGCTCAGGAAACTCAAACAGGGGCTCTGTATCAACCTAGAGGGGTGGGATGGAGAGGGAGATAGGAGGGAGGTTCAAAAGGGCAGGGATATATGTATTCCTGTGGCTAATTCATGTTGAAGTTTGACAGAAAACAACAAAATTTTGTAAAGCAATTATCCTTCAATTAAAAATAAATTTTAAGAAAAGATTCCATGTGCCACAACTAAGACCTAGTACACTCAAATAAATAAATATTAAAACAAATAATTAAAACTCTGAACAAACAAAAGTCCAGGAGCGGATGGCTTCATAGGCTCATTCTATCAAACCTTTGGAAAAATGTTAACCCCTATCTTTCTGAAACTATTACAAAAAATTACAGAGGGAGAAACACTCCCAAACTCATTTTATGAGGGCATCATCATCCTGATACAAAACAGGCCAATATCATTGATGAACATAGATGCAAAAATTCTAGCAATCTGATAAAATACTAGTGATCTGAATTCAACAATTGTATTCTTAAAAAGATCATACACCATGATCAAGTGTGATTTATCCCAGGGATGCAAGGATTTTTCAGTGCACACAAATCAATCAATGTGATACATCACATCAACAAACTGATGAATAAATGATGATCATATGGTCATCTCAATAGATACAGAAAATGCTTTTGACAAACTTCAGTGTTGATTTATGATTTTAAAAAATACTCTTCATAAAGTGGGCATAGAAGAAAACTATCTCAAAGTATTAGAGAGAAAATATGACAAGCTCGCAGCAAACATTATTCTTAATAATGAAAAACTGAAAGCATATCCTCTAAGATCAGGAACTAAATAAGCATGTCCACTCTTGCCACTATTATTCAACATACTTTTGTAAGTCCTGGCCATGGCAATCAGAGAAGGAAAAGAAATAAAAGGAATCCAAATTGGAGAAAAAGAACTGTCACTCTTTGCAGATGACATGACACTATACATGTAGAGTATTCTTTTTAATACTTTGTAACCCTATGGACTGTAGCCTGCCAGGCTCTTCGTTCATGGGATTCTCCAGGTAAGAATACTGGAATGGGTTACCATGCCCTCCTCCAGGGGATCTTCAAGACTCAGGGATCAAAACCAAATCTCTTATAACACCTGCATTGGCATGTGGATTCTTTACCACTAGTGCCAGCTGGGATGCTCAATATTGTACATAAAGAATCCTAAAGTGGCCACAAGAAAACTACTAGATCTAATCAATGGATTTAGTAAAGTTTCAGAATACAGAATACTCAGAAATCTCTTGCTATATCCTAACAATGAAAGATCAGAAAGAGAAACTAAGAAAACAATTTCATTTACCATTTCAGCAAAAAATGAAATTAAATAAAATACCTAGGAATAAGCCTACCTAAGGAAGTAAAGGACCTGTATACAGAAAAACACAAGATATTGGTGAAAGAAATCAAAGACCTTACTAACAGATGGAGAGATATATTATTTCATTGGAAGAATCAATATTGTGCAAATGACTATACTACCCAAAATAATCTACAGATTCAACACAATCTCTATCAAATTACCAATGGCATTTTTCACAGAGCTAGAACAAAAAATTTTACAATTTGCATGGAAACACAAAACACCCCAAATAGCCAAAGCAATCTTGAGAAGAAAAAAAAAGGAGCTGAAGGAATCAAGCTCCCTGACTTCAAACTATACTACAAAGCTACAATCATCAAGACAGTATGGTACTGGCATAAAAACAGAAATATAGATCAATGGAATAGGAGAGAAAGCCCAGAGATAAACCCACACACTTATGATCACCTAACCTACAGCACAAGAGGGGACAATACACAATGGAGAAAAGATAGTCTTTTCAATCAGTAGTGCTGGAAAAGCTGGACAGCTACATGTGAAAGAATGAAATTAGAACACTCCCTGCATGCATTCATGCTAAGTCACTTCAGTTGTGTCTGACTCTGCAACCCTATGGACTGTAGCCCACCAGGCTCCTCTATCCATGGGATTCTCCAGGCAAGAATACTGGAGTGGGTTGCCACTTTCTCCTCCAGGGGATCTTCCCAACCCAGGGATCGAACCCAAGCCTCTTATGTCTCCTGCATTGGCAGGCAGGTTCTTTACCACTAGCGCCACCTGAGAAAGGTAGTACTACCTTTCTTAATCCCCTACCTAACACCAAACACAAAAATAAACTCAAAATGGATAAAGGACCTAAACGTAAGGCCATACACTATACAACTTCTAGAAGAAACATAGGCAGAAAACTCTTTGACATAAATAGCAGCAAGATCTTTTTTATCCACTTCCTAGGGTAATGAAAATAAAAACAAATATAAAAATGGGGCTTAATTAAACTTAAATGTTTTTGCACAGCAAAGAAAATTTAATACCCATATGCAAATGAAGCAAAATATATAAGCAGCTCAATATAAAAAAAAATCGAGACATGGGCAGAAGACCTAAATAGACATTTCTCCAAAGAATACAAGCAGATGGCCAACAAATATGAAAAGATGCTCAACATTACTCATTATTAGGGAAATTCAAATCAAAATTATAATGAGGTATCACCTCACACCAGTCAGAATGGCCATCTTAAAAAAACCTATACATAGTAAACACTGAAGAAGTTGTGTAGAAAAGGAACCCTCTTACACTGTTAGTGGGAATATAAATTGATAGAGCCACTGTGGAGAAGAGTATGGAGGTTCCTTAAAAAATTAAAAGTAGAACTACCATGTGACCAAGCAATCCCACTACTGGGCATATACCCAGAGGAAAAAAAAAAACAAACATAATTTGAAAAGACACAGAAGCACTTTTACAATAGCCAGGATATGGAAACAACCTAAATGTCCATCAACAGAGGAATGGATAAAGAAAATGTGGTACCTATATACAATGGAATATAACTCAGCCATGAAAAACAATGAAGTAATGTCATACTGAGTGAAGTAAGTCAGAGAAAGAAAAGTATCTTATGATATTGTTTATATGCAGAATCTAAAATAAATGATAAAAATGAACTAATTTACAAAACAGACTCACAGACTTAGAGAAGAAATTTATGGTAACGGGGGGTGAGGCAGGATAGGGATAGTTAGAGAGTTGGGGACTGACATGTATACACTGATATATTTAAATTAAATATCCAACCAGGGCCTACTGTATAACATGGGGAACTCTTCTCAGTGTTATGTGGCAGTCTGAATGAGAGGGGAGTTCGGGGGAGAGTGGATACATGTATGGCTGATTCTCTTTGCTGTTCATCTGAAACCATCACAACACTGTTAATCAGCTATACTCCAATATAAAATAAAAAGTTAAAAATATAAATAAAATGAAAAACCAGCGAGGACCTACTGGCAAGGGAACTCTGCTCAATATTATTAACAACCTAAATGGGAAAAGAGAAAAAGAATAGATACATGTATATATACATATAACTGAATCACTTTGCTGTACCCCTGAAACTAACACAATGTGTTAATCAACTATAGTCTAATAATTAAAAAAAAAAATAAGAACCTCTGGCCAGCTGGATTCACCTTATTAGGTGAATTAGCTCCATGTGAGCACTCAGGCTTGAAGCTGGGATCGCTTTAGTCAGATGCACCTCAGACTGCCAATGCCACACAATATAAAATAAAATTTGCTTTAAAAATAGGGGCTTAGTTAAATAAATTCTGGTACATCCATACAATGTAATACAATTTATTTGGGCTTTTTATCCAGGCAAGAACACTGGAGTGGGTTGCCATTTCCTTCTCCAGTGCATGAAAGTAAAAAGTGTAAAAGAAGTCGCTCAGTCGTGTCTGACTCTTAGCAACCCCATGGACTGCAGCCTACCAGGCTCCTCCACCCATGGGATTCTCCAGGCAAGAGTACTGGAGTGGGGTGCCATTGCCTTCTCCGAATTAAGTACTGACATGGAAATATGTTAATAACAAATTGTTATGTGGAAAAGCAGGTTGCAGAACTTTCATTGCTGTGAAAGAAAGAATATATGCACATTTATTTTTTACATAAGAGAGGTAAATGTTTATATATGCACAGAAAATGTCTGGGGAGATGTAGAACAAACTGAGTTACTGGCTCCGGGAATTGGTATTGGGATAGAAGAGAGTTGCATAAAGGTTTCTTTTTTAGTTTATACGTTCATTCACTCATTCAGCAAATACTGATTGAACTTCTACTATGTGGCAGCCATGGGAATACAAATGAGGCCTCTGCTCTGTGTTGAAGGAGAGGCAGATGATAAAAAATTACATAAATGAACAGCACAATTTCAGACACAATTTCAACACATTAAGGTCTATGCAGAAAAAAAAAAGGAGTGATATGATGGATAGAAGTGGGCAGAAAGGGTTGGGTGGGTTATTTCACATTGCATGGCTTGGCAGGGCTTCTCTGAGGAAGTGACAATTGAGCTAAGACCTAAATGATAAGAGGAACCAGCCACTAGAAAACAAAGAAAAAAAATCATTCCAAGTAGAGAGATGACTCAGTGCAAAGGCCCAAAGACAATAACAACCTTGATGTGTTCCAGAAAGAGGCCAGTAAATGTACAGGAGAGGTGAAGAAGCTGGCTGGGAGTCAGATACATCATGTCTGTATTGATTGTTTTTCTTTTTTATAACAAGTTTGTGGTAATTTTTAAAATAGTAGTAACACATTAACACTTTTAAAAGAGAATAAGAGAATCTATCACCTCTTGGCTGACTTAACCCTAGTCAAATTAATCTGTTTCTTCATTTGTAGTGAGGAAAAATACACTTACCTCAGAGTGCCAAAATACAAACCTATGTAAAGGGATGTTTTGGTTAGGGCTCTTGTGGACACAAGGAAGAGAAACTCAATCAAGCTAGATCAAGGATCAGAAATCCAAAGGCAGGAAGCTGAGCACAGAGTTCATTAAGCCTAGAAGCTGTAGGAGAATTCTGGATGAGGCACTGTCCTCTGCTCTTGTTTAGTCACTCAGTGGTATCCTACTCTTTGCAACCCCACAGACTATAGTCCACCAGGCTCCTCTGTCCATGGGATTTTCCAGGCAAGAATACTAGAATGAGTTGCCATTTCCTTCCCTGGGGGATCTTCCTGACCCAGGGATTGAACTGGTGTCTCCTGCTTGGCAGGTGGATTCCTTACCACTGAGCCACCTGGGAAGCCCAGGCCTCTGCTCCAGAGCTTTGTTACTAACATGACTCATCTACACTACATATCTGCTTCTCTTTGCACACTTCTCCCATGCTCCTTGCTCAACTCAGAAATGCATCTGACACTCAACTTGATCCATAATGTTCACCCCCACACCAGCATCATGGTCTGCTAGACCTGCCCCCTCAACAACTAACTGACAACTCCCCTCTGGATCTCTTATTTCACATTCTAAAAAATTCAATCTGATTGGTCCACATCATCATTTCAAGCTGGGCTATAAAACTCTCAGCTTGTGTGGCTGGCCTTGGACCAGGTGCAATCAGCTGTACCTTAAGGGAAGGAAGGATATAGTTCATAGACAGGTCTGGCTTTAGGAGATGCAAATAGAACAAATTCTCCCAGAAGTAGGGGTATATTGATGGCAGGCAAAATGTGGCTTTTCTGTTGCATGTGTGTAGCAGAGTAACTGGCATGTGGTAGGTATTCAACAAATGGTGACAATTATTAACAGTAACATTATGCTACCTCTTACAGGAAGCCTACCCAGAACTTTAAAGTTTCTCAAGCTTTTCCCCCAGAACAGAAATCCTATTGCAGGAATTCTCCGATTAAGAAATCATTGAAATTTCTTCTTCATCTAGGACAGACTTTTAAAGCCTCATAGGTATAAAGCACTGGGAGGAGGGATACACAAATGAATCAGACCCTTATCCCGGCCTCGAAGAGCTCCCTTGGTAGTGCAAAAGAAAAGGTAGCCTAAGCTATGAGAGAGCCACAGATACAGAGTTCTGGGAGTTCAAGGAAAAGAAAAGATTGTTATTTATTCATATGTATGTATGTCTCCTGGATACATCCCCTTAGACGTCCCAAAGGCACGTTCTACTAAGCATACTTAAAACTGATCTCATCTGCCTCCTCCCAAACCTCTTCCTCTTCTCAGATTCCCTGTTTCCCTGAGGCAAGCTCATCCACACCAGTTGCCCAAGCTTGAAACCTGAGCTACATCCTCTCACAATGTTAGCTGTTGTAGTTGCTAAAGTTGTCCCTGAACTCTTAGTGTGTGTTTGTCTTGTCCCAAAGGTCAGAACTAATAATAAACTTGAGCACTGCTTCAGGAGGGAGAATTTTAAACCACCAGGGAGACAAATAAGACCTGAAATTCACTAGGGTTGATTTTGGTTTGACCTCTGGCATCAGTGGGTACAATCCATTTCAGGAAAGTGAGTCAACAAGAGCCTAAAAAGTTCATGCCATTTTCCCACTAATTCTGCTTCTCAATATCTACCCACCCCTACTCCAAAACAGGAAAAGCTCTGAGCACAATACTATTCTTCACAAGGCTATGTTCTGATGGTCAAACAGAGAAGTAATGTTAACATCCAGCATGAGGGGAAGGGTTAAGTGATTCGTGGCACAGCTGTCTGATGGAATATTCTATAACCATTACCGAGGGATGATGGCTGTGGAGATTCTATAGCAACAGGGGGAAATTATTATGCTGCAACTTGGGACACAGGGTTATGTGTACACTTCGATTGTGACAACTTAAAAGCTGTGTGGGCTGGGGTTCTGAGGGCAGACATTTAAAATGTCTCATCTAAAGGGGGGAAAGTCCTCAATTTTCCTTATGTAAATTATGAACCTCTGAGTTTTTTCTCTCCCCTCCTCTTTTCATTTAATTAGTCAAATATCTTAATAATGTGCCTTTTTTGTTACCAGACCTCCTATTGGGAGTTAGTCATCAGTCCTGTCCAACTCTTTGTGACCCCAGGGACTGTAGCCCACCAGGCTCCTGTGCCCATGAAATTCTCCAGGCAAGAATACTAGAGTGGGTTGCCATTTCCTTCTCCGAGGCCTCCCACTGGGTATTGGGTATTCAATGAATCACTCACGATTCTTTCTCTCAGGGATTAGGGCAGAAGAGGCAAGAGATATAAAAATAAATGGTTTCAAAATATATCGGCCAGTCTGTGCAGAACCATTTGTGGATGTATAGAGGCACAGTCACCCTCTGGTGGTCACCAAACTACCTGTCATTGGGTGGTTCTAACCTCTTCCAGGGCAGTGGCTTACACCCTCTGGAGTCCAGCCCCAGCCTAGCCAGGTGGTGTCTCCAAGACTCCTCCCTCTCCCCCCTTCTGGGGCTCTAGATCTCTTAGTAGGCACTTCAGTTTGGCACTGACCCAGGCTTATCCCACCCTCTACTCTCACCCGAGCTCATCCCTCCCCAAAAACCTTGCTCCACTAAGATCTGCAAGATGATGTCATTCTCACCGGTTCGCATGAGCTCCCACCACTGGCCAATCGGCGGGCCACTGCCACAGATGGGGTCAAACTTCAGGGTCTTAAATTCTCTCTCTTCCCCTTTCCAAAGCTTTAACAAGTGGCAACACCCTATTTGTATAAGAGAAGCGCAGGCAAACTGGTGGGTCTAAGAGCAGGATCCAAGAAAATCTGCGAACCCTACAGTTCACTACTCCTTAATCTGCCTTTGTCCCACGCACTCCCAAGATACATACCACAGCCTATTGACTCCTTCCACCTACTTTCTCAAAGCGTGGGAGATACTCCAACTGCCCTTGAATCTGTAGTAGCCAGGATGGGGATCACAGGAGGCTGATGCAAGAGACCTAAGCCTGGACAGGTGAGATGACATGGGAGCCAGCATTAGAAAGACCTCTTCCTGCGTTCTAAAGTGGAAGTTAGGTTGTTGTGGTGGTAGCGTCTTCTTTTAACAGTGTCTGTTAAAATTTTTGAATGCATGTATCCTATCGGCTCAGCAATTCCATTTCCATCTATTCACCCAAGGCTTCTAGAGCAGTGCATCAGAATCATCTAGTGGGCTTGATAAAATTCAGGTTGTTGAGATGCACCCAATATCAGAGTTTCTGCTTCAGTAGGTTTGGAATCGGGCCTGAAATTTGCATTTCTAACAAGTTCTGAGTAATGCTGATGCTAACTGATTCAGTAACAACACTTCAAGAACACTTGCTTTAAAGGAAAAAATACTTTGCAAGGACCCATGTGTGAACAAGTATAAGCCTTACACATTTGTTTGCACTGAAAGCATCTCTATGCTCACTTTAGTCATTCAGTCGTGTCCAACTCTTTGCAACCCCATGGACTGCAACATACCAGGCTTCCCTGTTCATCACCAAATGCTGGAGCTTGCTCAAACTCATGTACATCAAGTTGGTGATGCCATCCAACCATCTCATTCTCTGTTGTCCCCTTCTCCTCCTGCCTTCAATCTTTCTCGGCATCAGGGTGTTTTCCATTGAGTCAGTTCTTCCTATCACTTGCCAAAATATTGGAGATTCAGCTTCAGCATCAGTCCTGAAAATGAACATTCAGGACTGATTTCCTTTAGGATGGACTGGTTTGATCTCCTTGCAGCCCAAGGGACTCTCAAGAGTCTTCTCCAACACCACAGTTCAAAAGCTCCAATTCTTCAGTGTGCAGCTTACTTTATAGTCCAACTCTCACATCCATACATGACTACTGTGAAAACCATAGCTTTGACTAGACAGACGTTTGTCAACAAAGTAATGTCTCTGCTTTTTAATATGCTGTCTAGGTGGGTCATAGCTTTTCTTCCAAGGAGCAAGTGTCTTTCAATTTCATGTCTGCAATCACCATCTGGAGGGATTTTGGAGCCCAAGAAAATGGTCTGACACTGTTTCTGTTGTTTCCCCATCTATTTGCCATGAAGTGACAGGACCAGATGCCATGATCTTAGTTTTTTGAACATTGAGTTGTAAGCCAGCTTTTTCACCCTCCTCTTTCACTTTCATCAAGAGGCTCTTTAGTTCTTCTTTGCTTTCTGCCATAGCGGTGGCATCATCTGCATATGTGAGGTTATTGATAGTTTTCCTGGCAATCTTGATTCCAGCTTGTGCTTCATCCAGCCCAGCGTACTCTCAGTTCAGTTCAGTCACTCAGTCATGTCCGACTCTTTGAGACCGCATGAATCACAGCACGCCAGGCCTCCTTGTCCATCATCATCTTCCGGAGTTCACTCAGACTCATGTTCATCGAGTCAGTGATGCCACCCAGCCATCTCATCCTCTGTTATTCCCTTCTCCTCCTGCCCCCAATCCCTCCCAGCATCAGAGTCTTTTCCAAAGAGTCAACTCTTCACATGAGGTGGCCAAAGTACTGGAGTTTCAGCTTTAGCATCATTCCTTCCAAAGAAATCCCAGGGCTGATCTCCTTCAGATTGGATTGGTTGGATCTCCTTGCAGTCCAAGGAACTCTCAAGAGTCCTCTCCAACACCACAGCTCAAAAGCGTCAATTCTTCAGCCCTCAGCCTTCTTCACAGTCCAACTCTCACATCCATACATGACCACAGGAAAAACCATAGCCTGACTAGATGGACATAGGATGCTATCTTGGACTTTGAAGAAGGCTGAGCACCAAAGAATTGATGCTTTTGAACTGTGGTGCTGGAGAAGACTCTTGAGAGTCCCTTGGACTGCAAGGAGGTCCAACCAGTCCATTCTGAAGGAGATAAGCCCTGGTATTTCTTTGGAAGGAATGATGCTAAAGCTGAAACCAGTACTTTGGCCACCTCATGTGAAGAGTTGACGCATTGGAAAAAACTTTGATGCTAGGAGGGATTGGGGGCAGGAGGAGAAGAGGACGACTGAGGATGAGATGGCTGGATGGCATCACAGACTTGATGGACATGAATTTGAGTGAACTCCAGGAGTTGGTGGTGGACGGGGAAGCCTGGCGTGCTGTGATTCATGGAGTTGCAAAGAGTCGAACACAACTGAGTGACTGAACTGAACTGAACTGAAGGCACTGCTGGGCCTGCTCACAGAGCAAAGGACTGAGCGAATACCAAAAGATAGCTGGCCAGCTAAGGACAAGCCCACCCCCACCGGAGGCAGGGAGGCAGGCAGGCAGGCAGCCAGAGCCGGAAAGGGGCAAACTCGGCCCCAGAGATGGCACCCCTTACCAAACTGTGAGCAGGCTTCCAGTTGCTAACCAAGACTTCCTGGGATTCTGGATGGTTGACATCTGCCAGGAGGGTTGCAGCGACAGATCAGTTCCCCAGAAGAGACACACAGCACACCTGAGACGGTGCACCTGTCTGGGACTGGAGAGGTAATAAGACACACACACACACACACACACACACACACACACACACCCAGCTGGGGAGAGTGTGCTCGCCAAGCACCTGGTCACCTGAATTGCTCAGACCTGGGAAGGGCACAAAACGCAGGCCCAACCAAGTCTGCACATTTGTGCATTACCCGAGAACCTGAACCTGAGTGGCTTAGACCTGGGAAGTGCATGCAACCCAGAGCCCACTTAAGAAAATTCCCCCACAGAGCAACCTAGAGCCAGAGCAATGTAGATTGGGAAAGCACACACACCTCGACTGGGGCAAGGCCAGTGTGGCCAAGACACTGCAAGCACTCCCCACACAAGCCAGTGATATTTGTTTGCAGTGTTCCTCCCTCTCTACAGCACAACTGAACAAGTGAGCCTAAATAAGTGACCACCTTCGCCCCCTTGTGTCAGTGTGGAAATCAGACACTGACAAGACCTGCAAACAGAAGAAGCCAAAATAAACAGAGGGAACTGCTTTGGAAATGACAGGTGCAACAGATAAAAACCTTGGAATTAACACTGACTACATTGGAAGGAGCCTATAGATCTTGAGAAGTATAAGCTAGAACAAGGAATTATCTGAAACTGAACTGACTCGACACTGCCTTTAGGAGCTCCAGTGAAATTCCTAGATATATTTTTATTATTATCATTTTTTCTAATTAAATTTTTTTTATTTTTGAGTCTTCTATTAAGTCCTTTAATTTTCATTTTATAATGTACTATTACCTTGCAACAGAGAAGGCAATAGTAACCCACTCCAGTACTCTTGCCTAGAAAATCCCATGGATGGAGGAGCCTGGTAGGCTGCAATCCATGGGGTCACTAAGAATCCGGCATGACTCAGTGACTTCACTTTCACTATTCACTCTCATGCATTGGAGAAGGAAATGGAAACCCACTCCAGTGTTCTTGCCTGGAGAATCCCAGGGAAGGGGGAGCCTGGTGGGCTGCCATCTATAGGGTTGCACAGAGTCAGACACAACTGAAGCAACTTAGAAGCAGCAGCAGCATTACCTTGCAAAAAAAGACCCTATTTTTAAAACAAACATGATATATATTTTTTATAATTTTTGTGATTTTGTTTTGGTTTTTTAACATTGAATTTTTGAGAGTCTAACCACTACTCTAGATTTTTAATCTTTGCTTTCTGGTATTTGTTATCCATTTTGTACCTTTAAGAATCCAATCTTCAGTACCCATTTTTACTTAGGAGTGTGATTACTGGCTTGATTACTTTCCCCGCCTTTTTACTCTCCTTTTTCTCCCTCAGGTCACCTCTATCTCCTCCCTCCCCCTTCTCTTCTCTACCCAAATCTGTGAATCTCTGTGTGTGTTCTGTGAATCTCTGGCTGTGGAGAACACTTAGGGAACTGACTACTGCCTAGATCTGTCTCTCTCCTTTTGATTTCCACTTTTCTCCTCCTAAAATTGACAAACCATTAGCCAGACTCATCAAGAAACAAAGGGAGAAGAATCAAATCAACAAAATTGGAAATTAAAATGGAGAAATCACAATAGACAAAACAGAACTACAAAGGATCATAAGAGACTTCTAGCAGCAACTATATGCCAATAAAATGGACAACTTGGAAGAAATGTGCAAATTCTTAGAAAAGTATAACTTTCAAAACCTGAACCAGGAAGAAATAGAAAATCTTAACAGACCCATCACAAGCATGGAAATTGAACCTATAATCAGAAATCTTCCAGCAAACAAAAGCCCAGGACCAGACGGCTTCACAGCTGAATTCTACCAAAAATTTAACAAGCAACACCTATCTTACACAAACCCTTCCAGAAAATTTTAGAAGGAGGTAAACTTCCAATCCCAAAGAAAGGCAATGCCAAAGAATGCTCAAAACACCGCACAATTACACTCATCTCACATGCTAGCAAAAGAGACACAGATGTATAGAAAAGTCTATTGGACTCTATGGGAGAAGGCGAGGGTGGGATGATTTGAGAGAATAGCATTGAAACATGGATATTATCATATGTGAAACAGATCGCCAGTCTATGTTCAATGCGTGAGACAGGGTGCTCAGGGCTGGTGCACTGGGGTGACCCAGAGGGATGGGATGGGGAAGGAGGGGCGAAGGGGGTTCAGGATAGGGAACACATGTGCACCCATGCCTGATTCATGTCAATGTATGGCAAAACCCACTACAATATTGTAAAGTAATCAGCCTCCAATTAAAATAAATTAATTTTTTTTAATTTATTTGAAGAAATAATGGCTGAAAACTTCCCTAACTTAAGGAAAGAAACAGACATCCAAATATGGTGACTCCCAATCAAAATGAACCCAAAGAAATCCACACCAAGACATATTACAATTAAAATGTCAAAAGTTGAAGATAAAAGAGAACTTTTAAAGCAACAAACATAAAACAACTAGCTACATATATGATAAGATTATCAGTGAATTGTTCAGCAGAAACTTTGCAAGCCAGAAGGAAGTGGCATGATATATTCAAAGTGCTGAAAGGACATTTACACCAAAACTACTCTATCCTGTAAGGTTATCATTCAGAATTACAGGAGAAATAGTTTACTAGACAAGCAAACTAAAGGAGTTCGTCATCACTAAGCAGCCTTGTAAGAAATGATAAAGGGACTTATTTAAGCAGACTATAAGAATTCAAATAGAAATAAGAAAACATATGAAAGAAAACTCTTATTGGTAAAAACAATATATAATGAAGCCACTTATGAAGCTAGCATGAAGGTTGAAACACAAAGTAGTAAAATCAGCTGAAAGTACAATAAGTAATTGAAGGATACTCAAAATAAAGAGGTAAAATAAGATGTCAAAAGTGATGAGAATAAGTATTAAGAATATTAGAATAAATATTAAGAATAAAATATAGT
>SJYC01050735.1:0-11959 GCA_006408675.1 Madoqua kirkii | reverse complement strand
TTTCTCATGATGTACTCTGCATGTAAGTTAAATAAGCAGGGTGACAATATACAGCCCTGATGTACTCCTTTTCCTATTTGGAACCAGTCTGTTGTTCCATGTACAGTTTTAACTGTTGCTTCCTGACCTGCATCCAGATTTCTTAGGAGGCAGGTCAGGTGGTCTGGAATTCCCATCTCTTTAGAAATTTTCCAGTTTGTTGTGATCCACACAGTCAAAGGCTTTGGCATAGTCAATAAAGCAGAAATAGATGTTTTTCTGGAAATTAATAAAACAATTCTATTCACAAGTTTGCATCAAACAGAATTAAATTACCTGGGAATGAACCTAATCAAGAAGTTAGAAGATTCATACTTCGAAACTGAATAAATTGATAAAAGAAATGGAAGATGACAAACAGATGAAAAGATATACTTGTTTGTGGATTGGAAGAATTAATATCGTGAAAATGACCATATTACTCAAGATGATCTAAAGATCTGATGCAATCCTTATTGAAGTACCAATAGCATATTTCACTAAACTGGAACAAAGAATCCTAAATTTTCTATGGCATCACAGAAACACATACAAGCTTGAGTATTTAAAACAGTCTGAGAAAGAAGCTGGAAGTATCACACACCCTGATATCATACTATACTAAAAGAGCTACACTAATCAAAACAGTATGTTACTGGCACAAAAACATCACTAATCATCAGGGAAATGCAAGTCAAAACCACAATGAGATATCACCTTACATCTGTCAGAATGATTATTATCAAAAAGACTACAAAACACAAATGTTGGTGAGGATATGGAGAAAAGTGAACACTCCAGCACTGTTGGTGGGGATGCAAATTGGTGCAGCCAATATGGAAAACAGTATGGAAGTTCCCCCAAATTTAAAAATATAACTGTCATAAGATTCAGCAACTCCACTTCAGAGTATTTATGCAATGAAAATGAAGATACTAATTTGAAAAGCTATGTGCACTTCAATGTTTACTGCAGTATTATTTGCAATACCCAAGATAGTAAAGCAACCTAAAGGTCCATCAACAGATTAATGAATAAAGAAGATATGGTACTATATCTCAATAATTTAAAAAAATTTAATATATTGAATTGGATTCAATCGGATGGAAATGAAAATAAATCATATGAAAATTTGAGAAACAAAGCTAAAGCAGTGCTAACATGAATGGTTCCATATTTGTAATCAACCAATGTAATTCATCACATCAACAGACTGAGAAAGAAATAACATATACCAACTGATACAGAAAAGCATTTGACAAAATTTCAACATCCACTGATGATATATATAAATAATAATAATAATAATGCTCAGGCTTCCCTGGTGGCTCAGAGTTAAAGAATCCGCCTGCCAATGCAAGAGCCACAGGTTCAGTCCCTCATCTGGAAAGATGCCAGGGAGTAACTAAACCTATATACCACAACTATTGAGCCTGTGCTCTAGAGCCCAGGAATTTTAACTATTGAGCCCATGTGCCACAAATACTGAAGCCCACACATCCTAGAGCCTGTGCTCTGTAACAAGAGAAGCTTCTGCAATGAAAAGCCCTAGACCTCCACTAAAGAGTAGCCACCACTTGCCACAACTAGAGAAAAGCCCACACCTCAATGAAGATGCAGCATGGGCCAAATTAAAAAATAAATTTAAAAAAATACTCAGAATAATAACGATAGAAATTTTCTTGATTTGACCAACAGCATCTAAAAAAGGAAACTACAACTAATATTATACAAAATGGTGAAAGACAATGTATTCTCCTGAGATATGAAACACAGCAAGAATTCCACTTTCATCACTTCAATTAAACACTATACTGGAAGTTCTCACCAGTGCAGTGGGAAAGAAAACAAAATAAAAATCATATATATTGAAAATGTAGAAATTAAACTGTTAAAATTTGCAGAAGGCAAAGTAATCTACATAGAACATTCCAAGATATTTGTATTTGAATTCAGAGTTCCAAAGAATAACAAGGAGAGATAAGAAAGCCTTTCTAAGTGAATAAGGCAAAGAAATAGATCAAAACAATAGAATGGGAAAGACAAGAGATCTCGTCAAGAAAACTAGAGCTACCAAGGGAACATTTAATGCAAAGATGGGCACAATAAAGGACAGAAATGGTAAGAACCTAACAGAAGCAGAAGATATTAAGAAGAGGTGGTAAGAATACACAGAAGAACTATAGAAAAAGTCTTAATGACCTAGATAACCATTATGGTGTGATCACTCACCTAGAGCCAGACATCCTGGAGTGCGAAGTCAAGTGGGCCTTAGGAAAAGCATCACTACAAACAAAACTACTGGAGGTTATGGGATTCCAACTGAGCTATTTCAAATCCTAAAAGATGATTCTGTTAAAGTGCTGCACTTAATATGCCAGCAAATTTGGAAAAATCAGCAGTAGCCACAGGACTGGCAAAGGTCAGTTTTCATTCCAAACCCAAATAAAGACAACGCCAAAGGTTGCTCCAATCACTGCACAATTGCACTTATTTCACATGCTAGCAAGGCAATGCTCAAAATCTTTCAAACCAGGCTTCAATATTATGTGAACCAAGATCTTCCAGATGTACAAGCTGGATTTAGAAAAGGCAGAGGAACCAGAAATCAAATTGCCAACATCTGTCAGATCATGGAAAAAGCAAGGTAATTCCAAAAAACATCTACTTCTGCTTCATTGATTATGCTAAAGCCTTTGACTATGTGGATCACAACAAACTGTGGAAAATTCTTAAAGAGATAGGGATACCAGACCCCCTTACATGCCTCCTGAAAAATGTGTATGCAAGTCAAGAAGCAACAGTTAGAACTGGACATGGAACAAATGACTGGATCAAAATTGGGAAAGGAGTATGACCAAGCTGTATTTTGTCATCTTGTTTATTTAACTTATATGCAGAGTATATCATGTAAAAGGCTGGGTTGAATGAAGCACAAACTTGAATCCAGATTGCTAGGAGAGGGGACTTCCCTGGTGGTCCAGTGGCTGAGACTCCAAGCTCCCAATGCAGGGAGCTTGGTTCAATCCCTGGTCAGGGAACTAGATCTCACATGCCACAACTAACAGTTCACATGCCCCAACTAAGACCTGGTACAGCCAAAAAGTTGGTAAATAAATAAGCAGACATTACTTTGCTGACAAAGGTTCATAAAGTCAAAGCTATTTCTTCCAGTAGTCATGTATGGATGTGAGAGTTGGACCATAAGGAAGGCTGAGCGCCAATGAGTTAATGCTTTCAATCTGTGATGCTGGAGAAGACTCTTGAGAGTTCCTTTGACAGAAAGGAGATCAAACCAATCAATCCTAAAGGAAAGGAATTCTGAATATTCATTAGAAGAACTGATGCTGAAGCTCCAATACTTTGGCCACCTGATGCAGAGTTGACTCATTAGAAGACACCCTGTTACTGGGAAAGGTTGAAGGCAGAGAAGAAGGGGACGGCTGAGGACAAGATGGTTGGATGGCATCATCAACTCAGCAGACATGAGTCTGAGCAAACTCTAGGAGATGCTGAAGGACAGGGAGGCCTGGCATGCTGCAGTCCATCAGGTTACAAAGAGTTGGACATGACTGAATGACTGAAAAACAACACTGATGAGAAAGACATCTTTTTGGTGCGAGTTTTAGGTCTTATAGGCCTTCTAGAGGTCTGCATAGAACCATTCAGTTTCTTCAGTGTTAATGGCTGGGGCATAGATTTGGATGCTGTGATTTTGAATAGTTTGCCTTGGTAACAAATCAAAGTAATTCTGTTGTTTTTGAGATTGCATCTAAGTACTGCAGTTCAGACTCTTGTTGACTATGAGAGTTACTCCATTTCTTCTAAAGAATTCTTGCCCACAGTAGTAGATATATGGTCATCTGAATTAAATTCACCCATTCCAGTACATTTTAGTTCACTGATTCCTAAAATGTCGATGTTCACTCTTGCCATCTCCTGTTTGACCACTTCCAGTTTACCTTGATTAAAGGACCTAACATTCCAGGTTCCTATGCAATATTGTTCTTTATAGCATCAGACTTTACTTTCAACACTAGACACATCCACAACTGGGCATCGTTTCTGATTGGCTCAGCCTCTTTCTTCCTTCTGGAGCTATTTCTCTGCTCTTCTCCCGTAGCATATTGGACACCTACCAACCTGGAGGGGATTCATCTTTCAGTGTCATATCTTTTTGCCTCTTCATCCTGTTCATAGGGTTCTCAAGGCAAGAATACTGAAGTGGTTTGCCATTTCCTTCTTCAATAGACAATGTCTTGTCAGAACTTTCCACCATGACCCATCTGTCTTGGGTGGCCCTACATAGCATTGCTCACAGTTTATTAAGTTAAACAAAGCTGTGAGCCATATGATCATTTTGGTTAGTTTTCTGTGATTGTGGTTTTCATTCTGTCTGCCTTCTAAGGATAAGAGGTTTGTGCAAGCTTCCTGATGGGAGGGACTGCGTATGCAGAAAACTCGGTCTTGCTTTGGTGGGCAAGGCCATGTTCATTAAATCTTTAATCCAACTTTATGCTGATGGGTATGCTGACTGTGTTCCCTCCCTATAGTTTGGCCTTGATGGCAAACCATGGTAGGGGCAATGGTGACCTCCTCCAAAGGAACTTTTGCTAGCACTCTGTGCCTCCCAGGACTGCTGCTGTCAGTGCTCCTGAGCAGCAGCAGGCCACTGTTGACCCATGCCTCTACTGGAGACTCCCAAACACTCACAGACAAGTCTTGCTCAGTCACTTGTAGCATCACTGCTCCTTTCCCCTGGGTACTGATTCTATGCAAAGTTTTGTTTGTGCCCTCCAAGAATCTGTTTCCCTAGTCCTGTGGAAGTTCTGTAAACAAATCCTGTTGACCTTCAAAGTTAGATTCCCTGGGAATTCTCAGTCCCTTTTTGCTGGATCCCTAGGTTGGAAAGTCTGTTGTGGGGCCTAGAACTTTCACAACAGTGTAAGAACTTCTTTGGTATAATTGTTCTCCAGTTTTATTTGTAATTGATCAAACCTGGGATCAACCCAATGTCCCTTCAACTGGGGAATGGAAAAGCTAATGATGGAACATTCATACAATGGAGTATATCTCGGGTAAGGGATTATTAAACCCAACAATGTAGATGAATCTCAAATGAATTATGCTTAGTGAAAGAATCCTGTCTCCAAACGCTCTATATTGTATAACCCCATTTATATGACATTCTCCAAAAGATAAAACTATAGAGAAAGAACAAATCAGATTTGCCATGAGTCAAAAGTAGGGAAGTTTTTACTATAAAGTAGCCAGTATGAACTTGACACGGGAGGGCAAAGAGTAATGGAACAGTTCTGTACCTTAACTGTGTTGGCTACACAACTCTATGCATTTGTCAATGCTTACTGAACTGTACACCAGACATTAGTTATTCTATGTAAACTTTTTAATAAAAAATTTTAAAACATAAAAGAGGTTCCCAGATGATTCAATGGTCAAGACTCTGCCTACCAATGCAGGAGATGCAGAATACATGGGCTTGATCCCTGGGTTGGGAATATCCCCTGGAGAAGGAAGTGGCCACCCACTCCAGTATTCTTACCTGGATAATCCCATGAAGAGAGGAGTCTGGCAAGCTACAGTCCACAGAGTCAAAAACAATTGAACATGACTGAGCACACACACACTGTGGCAACTCTTGTTGACTATGAGAGTTACTCCATTTCTTCTAAAGAATTCTTGCCCACAGTAGTAGATATATGGTCATCTGAATTAAATTCACCCATTCCAGTACATTTTAGTTCACTGATTCCTAAAATGTCGATGTTCACTCTTGCCATCTCCTGTTTGACCACTTCCAGTTTACCTTGATTAAAGGACCTAACATTCCAGGTTCCTATGCAATATTGTTCTTTATAGCATCAGACTTTACTTTCAACACTAGACACATCCACAACTGGGCATCGTTTCTGATTGGCTCAGCCTCTTTCTTCCTTCTGGAGCTATTTCTCTGCTCTTCTCCCGTAGCATATTGGACACCTACCAACCTGGAGGGGATTCATCTTTCAGTGTCATATCTTTTTGCCTCTTCATCCTGTTCATAGGGTTCTCAAGGCAAGAATACTGAAGTGGTTTGCCATTTCCTTCTTCAATAGACAATGTCTTGTCAGAACTTTCCACCATGACCCATCTGTCTTGGGTGGCCCTACATAGCATTGCTCACAGTTTATTAAGTTAAACAAAGCTGTGAGCCATATGATCATTTTGGTTAGTTTTCTGTGATTGTGGTTTTCATTCTGTCTGCCTTCTAAGGATAAGAGGTTTGTGCAAGCTTCCTGATGGGAGGGACTGCGTATGCAGAAAACTCGGTCTTGCTTTGGTGGGCAAGGCCATGTTCATTAAATCTTTAATCCAACTTTATGCTGATGGGTATGCTGACTGTGTTCCCTCCCTATAGTTTGGCCTTGATGGCAAACCATGGTAGGGGCAATGGTGACCTCCTCCAAAGGAACTTTTGCTAGCACTCTGTGCCTCCCAGGACTGCTGCTGTCAGTGCTCCTGAGCAGCAGCAGGCCACTGTTGACCCATGCCTCTACTGGAGACTCCCAAACACTCACAGACAAGTCTTGCTCAGTCACTTGTAGCATCACTGCTCCTTTCCCCTGGGTACTGATTCTATGCAAAGTTTTGTTTGTGCCCTCCAAGAATCTGTTTCCCTAGTCCTGTGGAAGTTCTGTAAACAAATCCTGTTGACCTTCAAAGTTAGATTCCCTGGGAATTCTCAGTCCCTTTTTGCTGGATCCCTAGGTTGGAAAGTCTGTTGTGGGGCCTAGAACTTTCACAACAGTGTAAGAACTTCTTTGGTATAATTGTTCTCCAGTTTTATTTGTAATTGATCAAACCTGGGATCAACCCAATGTCCCTTCAACTGGGGAATGGAAAAGCTAATGATGGAACATTCATACAATGGAGTATATCTCGGGTAAGGGATTATTAAACCCAACAATGTAGATGAATCTCAAATGAATTATGCTTAGTGAAAGAATCCTGTCTCCAAACGCTCTATATTGTATAACCCCATTTATATGACATTCTCCAAAAGATAAAACTATAGAGAAAGAACAAATCAGATTTGCCATGAGTCAAAAGTAGGGAAGTTTTTACTATAAAGTAGCCAGTATGAACTTGACACGGGAGGGCAAAGAGTAATGGAACAGTTCTGTACCTTAACTGTGTTGGCTACACAACTCTATGCATTTGTCAATGCTTACTGAACTGTACACCAGACATTAGTTATTCTATGTAAACTTTTTAATAAAAAATTTTAAAACATAAAAGAGGTTCCCAGATGATTCAATGGTCAGACTCTGCCTACCAATGCAGGAGATGCAGAATACATGGGCTTGATCCCTGGGTTGGGAATATCCCCTGGAGAAGGAAGTGGCCACCCACTCCAGTATTCTTACCTGGATAATCCCATGAAGAGAGGAGTCTGGCAAGCTACAGTCCACAGAGTCAAAAACAATTGAACATGACTGAGCACACACACACTGTGGCAGTGGCATAAGCCTGCATGTTGTATGATTCTTTTTACATGACATCCATATTAAGGCAAAACCATAGGAGCAGAAAAAAAAGATCAGTGGATCTGAGGGTGGGGGTAGGGGTTGACTACAAAGGGTTCCGAGAATTTGGAGGTGATACAAACTATCACAAATCTTGACAGTGACGGTAGTTCACTATTGTATATTTTTGTGCAAACTCACAGTACCTAGACGATAAAGGGTAAACTTTATTATATATAAATTATACTATTAAGGCAAGAGGGAAAAGACTCAACAAGCATTTTTAAAAACCTGTGGGGAACTCCTTGGTATTACAGTGGCTAGAAATCTGCCTAGCAATTCAGGGAACATGTGTTTGATCCATGGTTTAGGAAGATTCCACATGTCACAAGAGCAACTAAGCCTGTGCACCACAACCACTGAGACTGTGTTCTGCAACTACTAAAGCCCACATGCCTAGAGCCTGAGAAGCCACTGCAGTGAAGAATACACCTCACTGGCCACAACTAGAGAAAGCATGAGCAAAGCAATGAAGACCCAGTGCAGCCAAAAATTGAATTTTTTAAGTTAGAATTTATTTAAAGAATTGTGATATGCTATAGAAAATCTGGAATCCCAAATTCTTATCCTGACGAGTACCTTAGTTCTTCTGTTTGACTTGGACCAAATTTTGTTCCCTTACTGTTCCCTTATCAAGATACCTATTTCTAGTACTTTATCTCTCAGGAGCACTAGAAAAGATTTATGAAGTTAAATTACGAATTGTCATATGGTTATTAAATGGCCTTAGCTGTCCTGATACCTAGTTTTTCACTGTAGCACCATTATCTTTCAGGAGTTTGCTTAGGTAGTGTGAAGTAAGTTGGCCCCCATTAAAGGATATTTGGAGCAGAATTTTAGCAAGACTCTATTTTTAAAGCCAAAAAAGAGAATGTATTAAAATTTTGATTAACAGAGGCTGGCACACCATAGGTACTTAATCAATGTTAAGAAGGCTGTACAATGCAGAGTAAAGGGCCTGGCATAGTTTTGATCACACCTAGGTCCCAATATACATGTATGTTGTCTTGCCTACTTCCTGACAACTTTGAGCCTACTATCTTACATTTGGAGAGACTAACCTCTTACTGGCAGAATTGCATTGAATGTTAAGGGAGGTATCAGGGTATTGTGTTCAAGCAATATGTAATTCTCCCCTCTGGCTGTGCCAGAATGCAGAAGTGGTCTGCACTTCCCTGCCAATCATCCTGCAGCCAAGGGCTCATCAGTCCATTACATGGTTCTAGTCTTAGGATTTGAATAGGTAAATTAGGGGGTGACAGCAAGAGGCAAGGGTAAGCTATGAATGTGTTCCAAAGATGAGGATGTGGAAGTTTGGGGTGAGGGGCAGACTGCCATCTAAGATCCATTCCTTTCAAATGTGTCCAGTCTCTGGTGGACTGCTGGGAACTGAGGTCCTAAGCATGACTCAAACAAGCTCTGGTAAAGTAAGATTTGTGTTTCTGTTGCCATAATTTACCCAAGTTCCTTACTGAGGAATGTTGATACTTCCTGGGCCTTTGTCTGATAGGGCAGGCTCCTCCAGAAGAGGTAGCTAATAGTTTTAAGGGGTATCATGTTTAGAAAACACTGGGAAAGCAGTTGGTAGCTCTTGAGGATGCAGCCTATGAATAAATGACACCGAAACTCTTTTGAATCAAATGCTGGTACTGGGTGAGACATGGTGACACAAGGATGGGGCCCAGCCAGAGTATATCAATCAGTTCAAGGGATTCCAGCTCAGTCTGCCCAGAAATGCCCCATAACAAGCACTTACCAACAGGTGCCTTATTTTCCCTGTGTGAACAAGTGCTTACCATACCTCAAACCAGCCAGGCTTGTGCGTTGTCTTCTTTCCTCTATCCTATCCCTAGATCCTTTCAGAGTCTTGGAAGACTCATCTCTGTTCCTTTGACTCCCATTGCCACAGCAAGGATCTGTGGACTTGGGTAAGAGGAAGATGTGTGGCCTACAGCCCATTGCAGGGATGTCTTACTGCTAAGCTCTGTTGTGGACTGGTAGAAAAATCATCACACACACAACCCCACAAGGAATCCCCAGATATACAGCAGCCTAGCCTCTAGTTGCAGTCTCCAAGAGGGTTTTGTGAGGGGTCAGCCCTCCAACCAGTCCAGCCTATAAGGTGGGCGATAAATTGTTGGCATAAGGGATCTTCTGATTATTTTATTTCTCTTGTAAACAGAGTAGGGGTTAAATAAAGGTATTAGGTTTGTC
Source organism: Madoqua kirkii (assembly GCA_006408675.1). NCBI lineage: Eukaryota > Metazoa > Chordata > Mammalia > Artiodactyla > Bovidae > Madoqua > Madoqua kirkii. The sequence goes on along the minus strand of SJYC01050735.1, from coordinate 2,141 downwards.
AGCTTCGGACACTTGGGACTTTTTCTTTTTTTTTCCTGGAGAATGAAGGGAAGTGGGTGAGGGGTTCTTTTAACATGCAGGTGCTTCAGGGAGAAGCAACCATTTCATCTGTTATTTCCATTGGAACTGGAGTTGGAAAGGGAGGTGAGATCAGTGGATCAGTCACCAGCACTGTCATCAGCATTGCCAGAGAGATCAAGAGCAGACATCATGGAATCAGACAGCTTGCTGGCAAGTTTGTCTGCAGAAGGAGAAAAACAGGTAGTCATTTGGTAGAGGCCAACAGGAGGTTTGCAGGAGCTAGGCTACATTTATCTTTCTCTGCTCCAAACTCCCAAACTAGCTCCCTAACTGCCCACCATCAACACTAAACAAAACAACTGGTGGGCTACTGGCAGACCACTACTGAATCTCACAGAAAGACCCATTTGTCTACCTGTGAAATGATCACCCCAAAATAGCTTGTATCTCAGAGTCACACTACTGAGCTTCAAGTATATTTATCTCTTCCTAGTATCAAAACAGCTCTTTTCTTTTACTGTGTTGAACTTAGCACTCTGCCATCAGCAGTGCTTTTTAAGACCCCCAAAGCTCTTACAACAAACTGGCAGGATGGCAGTAGGGGCTTTGAACCTGAATGCTCATCTCCAGCCTTCAGCCACACCCTATTATTCCTTGGGATTTTCCTCAGACATAACCTCCTTCAGGAAGCCTTCTCTGATCACCTCTATCCCACCACAACCTTCAGGATGGATTAAGTTCCCTCGTTTTCTATGTCTTCATAGTGATCACTTTGTGTCTGTTTTCTTATCTCCTCCTCACTCCAATAAGATCAGCAGTTAAAGAGCAATTAATCTCTGTGTATCCCAGGACTCAGTGTACAATCAGGCCAAGAGAAAATGGTTATGAACATAGTCTAGTTCAAAGAACAGGGCTTATGAGATCAATCCATCCTAGGTTCACGTTTTGGCCCAAATATCTGGAGTATCTGGGACCCAGTTTCTTCACTTACTGAATGAAACTAAGACTTTTGCAATCAGTTAGTGAAAATTAGTATAGCATGAAGACCTAAGTGGACCGGCCACACAATGGACCACCATTAAAGTAAAGGGACTTCTTTGTGAATTGATGGGGAAATATCTGTAATATACGTTGAGTGGAAAAATGATGTGGCAAGTTGTATGTTCAGTAGACTAACATTTGTCTAAAAAAGAGAACAAGGAATAGATAGATATTTGCCTGTATACCTACCCCAGGAATGAGATACAAGAAATTAACTGGTTGCCTCTGGGGGGAAGCCTGGAACTAGGGGACTGGAGGAGACTTTAATGTATATCCTTTTGTATGCTTTGGATTTTGAGTGTTTTATCTATAGATAAAGTAAACATATGTATGTAGCCTGAAAGCTTCTTAACACATAGAAAGCAATGATAAATAAATGGTGGTATTTGATACAAAAGACTAGGCCAGTGGTTCTCCAAGTATGGGCCTCAGAGGAACAACATCAGCACTGACTAGGAACCAGTTAGAAACACAACTTCTCAGCCCCCACCAACAGCCCACCTACTCAACTAGAAACTCTGGGGGTGGGTCCCAGAATACTGTGTTTTAATAAACCTCCCAGGCAATTCTAAAATAAGCTACTGAAGTTTGAGGACCACTCTGCTAGCAGGTGATCCTCCTAAACCATCCCTGGCCCCTAATCCTAGAAGAGGATTGGACACATGGAGGTGCTCATTTAGGGGCCCTTAATTAAGGCCTCAGGTGGTTCCTTTTTGGAGCACAAGAGAGTGGTCAGGTCCTCCCACCTGCACGCTTTTGGATCTTCTTCTTCTTCTTCAGGGCAGATGCCAGAGCCTGGCCCTGCTGCAGGGAGTCTGTCTCCATGATCCTCTGTAGCACTGGGCGGCGGTCCACTGAGCAAACATCCACCATGCTATTGTTCCTAGGGTGAAGGTCCACATTGCGCTTAGCCCATCCTATCTGATGACGGTTTGGATTGGTGCAATACCCAGTAAGATCTCCAATCTGGGGAAAGTGAAGATAACAGTGAGGTCTGGGCCCCCAAAATAACTCCAAAGACTTCTGCAAAGGAGGTAGGGACAGGCTTGCATTAAGAACAGAAGTCTGGAGTTACACAG
>SJYC01050733.1:0-15557 GCA_006408675.1 Madoqua kirkii | reverse complement strand
AGGGCCAAGGGGGGGGGGGGGGGGGGGGGGGGGGGGGGGGGGGCGCACCTAGCTGGGTGCCTGGCCCAAACCCAGGACATGCCAGGTAAATGAGGGCTATCAATGAAACTCCCATGCTTACAGGAGAATCAGAAGCTGGTCCAACATAAGGGACAGGGATTGAAGGCATGGGAGTTGGGAAATGGTAGGGTGAAGGACCTGTGAAGTAGGAGAGCAAGCAGGTACTTACTTGGTGACCCCAGGAACGGCTCCCACACTACACGCACGGCTGCGCTTCAGACTATTGATCAGGCTGCTCTTCCCAACATTGGGAAGGCCTACAAAGGAGCAGCAGATAGCTCAGGGGAGGAAGAGTCCTCAGAACTATTTGAGACAACCTGTGTGTGGGAGGCCCAGGCAGGGGCAGTGTGACCAGGCCATGGGAAGCCAAAAACAGAGCCTGGCCTCCTGCCTTCCTGTCCAAGGCCCTGACCAAGCCCCTCCATGGCCTTTCTATCCCTTTCCTCTACATGTGAGCACTCTGGCTAGATTTGTTTCTCTCACTAGATATGACTCACCTCCCATTTAACAACCAGCTTGGGAAAGGTACTGGATGCAAGGCCTCTGTGATACGATCCAATGGATGGTAGGCACTGGGAAGTGTCATAAAACAGAACCATCCATCGTGGTGTATAATTCACCTGGCAGGGGGTAGGAAGTGGGAGGTGGGGCTGCTCTCTGAGATGTCAGTCTTTGAGCTTTCTGTCTGTGGTATGTTTTTCTGTTTGGGCATCTGTAAGAACCTCTCAGTCTATGGATGTCCTTGTCTATTTCTTACTCACTGGGTCTCTCATTCCTACCATTCTCTTTCTCTGTGTGCTAGAACTTACAGGTGTACTATTTATTCCCTGATAGATGTGCCTGTGTGTATATCCCTTGTGTGTAGAAGTCTCTGTGTATCTTCTCTTGGCTGTTCTCATTCTAAATACCACTGCTTTTCCCATTTCTATCTTTCTCTCTGCGTATCTAAGCAACTCTTTCTCTGCCAGTTTGTCTCACTTTCTCTCTTTATGGCCATTGTCCTTTCCCTCAAATTCTCCCCATCCCACCAATTTTGCCTCTTTGTTAATTCCCTCTATGTCAACTCCTCTCAGCTCTTTCTGTACCTGGTCCTTCTCTCAGTGGGCTTGTCTCTCTACATGAATCACTGTGTCTCATTTTCTCTGTGTCTCTCTAGTCCTCTCTCTGCCTCTATTTCTCTATATATACATATACATCTGTCTTGTCATAGATGTGTATCTGTGTCTCTGACATGATTGTGTCTGAGGGTCAAATGTATCTTGGCACACGTGTCTCTCTATGGCTCTGTTTGCTTAGAGGGGAGTTGGCTAAGTGTGTGGGAAGGGCTTGGTCTCCATGTATTTTGGCTCTGGATCTGTATCTTCATATGTGTGTATCTGTACATATGTATGTGGATCCATATGTATAGGTCTGGGTGTACATTCTTCAGTGTCTGTCTGCATCTTTGTTCCTGCTTCTTTCTATGTGCATCTCCTTCTGAATTTCTTTATCCCTGAGTTTGACTCACTCATTCTTTCCTTGGGTATACATGTCTCCCTCCCTGCTCACATGAGAGGGTCTCTAGCCCTCTCATATCTCTCTGCAGGCCTCTGCACACATTTTTGTGATCACATCTCCCTCTGTCTACATGCCTCTGTCATTCAACTCTGTCTTCCTTCTCTACTCCCCACCAATCCCACCATTTGGTTTTCCAGATATATTTCTGTATCTATTCAAGTATTTTACCTTTTTGTTTCCAGCTCTTTCTCCAGTGTTTTTTTCTCTTGGCTTCATTTCTTTTCCCTGCTGGTCTATCTCTGCCTCTCTCAACTTCCTGGTTCCTTCCCCAACAGCTTTCCTTCAATGCCCTGGGCTCCAGGTTTGAGCCTCAGCTCTGTTTTGTCTACACAGGGGTGAACCCTACAAGTCCCTTTCCTTTCTCTGAGCCCTAGTGTTCTTATCTATGAAAGGGAGATGTTCACCCCTCTCTCCCACAGCTCTGGTGGGATGCATACATATATGCTCAGTCACGTCTGACTCTTTGCAACCCCACGGAATATAGCCCACCAGGCTCCTCTGTCCATGGGATCTCCCAGGCAAGAATACTGGATGAGGCAACCATTCCCTTCCCCAGAGTGGTAGGATGACATGGGTCAACTCTAAGCCCAGCCCCACACATTTAGTCCATGGTTTTAATACTCCAACTATAGTGCTGATTCTGAGTCTGCCTCCCCATGTCCACCAATCCAAATTACAAATCACAAGAGCCTTCCTGGGACTTCCTTGGTGGCACAGCGGGTAAGAATCTGCCTGCCAATGCAGGGAACAGGGGTTCAATCCCTGATCCAAGAAGATTCCACATGCCTCAGGGCAACTCAGCCCATGCGAGCTGCAACTACTGAAGCCTGCGCACCCTAGAGGCCATGGTCCACAATAAGAGAACCCACCATAATGAAAAACCCAAGCACTGCAACTAGTGAGTAGTCCCCACTTGCCGCAACAAGAGAAAGCCCATGCAGCAACAAAAACCCAGTGCTGCCAAAATAAATAGCTTTAAAAAAAAAAAAAAGAAGGACCCTTCCTGAATAGCTCCTTTCCTCCCTAGCCAAAAGTAACATGAAGTTCCCAGAATCCTTTCCCCCAATGAAGCCCCTGCACAAGAAAGAAGCCTGGGCCCCATAACTTCCCCCAAGGCCTTACCCACAACGCCCACACGGATATGGGTGCGCACTTCACCAAGGCGGCAATAGTTCCCCAGAACCCTCATGAGGTTTTCAGCTCCAAAGCAGGCTTTGCTTTTCAGCAGTGACTCAGAGGCTTGATCCACTGGCACACTGCAACGATTCTGGAAAACGAGGGGTATTACAGAAGAGGCATCCGATGAGAGATGTGGTCTGAGCAAAGACTTCCAAAATTTCAGGGCTGCCCCCTGTTACCACTGAGATCCCCAGCATGAAGCGTAGGGCTTCTTACACAGGCCCTGAACAAACACGTGCCATTTCCCTGCTTCCACAAGGCCTATTTTTTCCAATTTTTCCATCTCCAGTCTTCTGTCTTAGTCTCTGCCTAGACACACATCACTTGCCTCCCTCAGTAGGAGCAAGACAGCCTCCTTGCCTCTAAGCAGGCCAGGTCTGAGTTCCAATTCTGCTTCTCACAGGTATGTGGCCAGCAAATTCTGATTCCATTCTCTGGGCTTCAGTGAACCCTGTCTACACAATGAGAACATTTGCCTCCCTGTCCAGAGAAAGAAGAGATACTGTCCAGCCCACATAGAGCCTACCTTCCCTTGATTCCTCACACAGGACAAGGCCATTTCAGCCTCCATCTCTTTATTCCTGTTGCCACCTCCTCTGCCCAGAATGCCCTTTCATCTCTTCCTCTGTCCTTACTTATCTACCATAGTACTGCAAAATAGAAATTGACTTAAATATCCATTAATAAGAAACAGGTTAAGGAGCTATATCCTTAAAGTAGAATACAGATCAAAGAAAAATCTGTTATAAAAGGATGCTTATCACATTTTTGATATCTAAAAGGCAAAAAATTATAAAGGAACTACCATGTTTCTCCCAGATGAACAGATATTTACATGTTTAATGATACCAAATATTGGCAAGGGTGGAGGGAAATAGGCCCTCTCACACATTCATCTGTCCCAGTAATGGGAAGATAAATTGGTATAGCCACTTGGGTGGGGGTAGAGGAAAGAGGTGGGGCTGGGGAGCAATTTTTCAGTATCTAGGAAAATCTAAACTGCAAAATAACTATAACCCAGCCACTCTATCTCTCAGTACCCAACCTACACAAACACTTGCTGACTAGCCAAGAAGATGTGTAAGGGTATATATTATAGTACTGCTTATAATGATAAAAAAAATTTAAAACTATCTTTATGTAGTGTAAAAACGGTAGAACTCTATAGAAAGATCTTCAAGGGAAAAAATGTCACCACAGGATGACATATATGATACACCCAAGCACTATTTTCTCTATATACAAATCCACATATAATATAAAGCACAGAAAAACATCTGGAAGGATACACACCAAACTAACAATGGTGGTTAATCTGGTATATGGATAAAGGAGATTGGGATTAGGGGTAATAGTGAAAGGATATTCAAGTCTCATCTATACAGTTGACCCTTGAATGGGTAACAGTGAAAGGATATTCAAGTCTCATCTATACAGTTGAACCTTGAACAACATAGGTTTGAATGGTGCAGGTCCACTTACATGCAAATTTTTTTACTAATAAATACTACAGTACTACATGATTTACAGTTGGGTGAATCTGTAAATGCAGAACTGCAGATACTGAGGTCCAACTATAAGTTATACATGGATTTTCCACTGTGCAGAAGGTGGATGTCCCTAACCTTGGTTTAGTTCAAGGGTCAATTATAATTGTTTTTACTTTTTCTACTTTATTTTTTAATAAGTAAGTTTTACACTTCGTACAATACTGAAAAACATGTCCCCCAGGACCCACTTTCTCTCCCTAGAAGCAACAAATGTTTCTGTACACTTTAATTTAGTCTGACATTGAAAACATATTTCTATGTTAATAACAGAATTAGAGAAGAGTGTAGCCCCAGGCTACTGTGTAAGAGGCTAGATGTTCCTGGCCCCAGCTTACCAGGTTTTTGACCTGATGCTGGGTACTGGCCTTGAAAGCCACAGTTGGCAGCTCATTCCGAAGGTATTCCAGCCACTTCTCCACAACCTCCTTAGGGACCAGGTCTAGGAAAAATAGAAATGGATAGGACTGGTAAGAACATCACCTCATGGCTCACTCCAAAGATGCAGCCACCCACAACCCAGGCTTGGCCCACTTTCTGCCAACAGATATCTCCCTAGCCTGCCAGTTCCTGTCCAGTCCCCAGGTTAGTCAGAAAGGACAGTCTAGTCTAGGGGACAAGTTGGCCCTCTCTAAGTAGACCTGTTTCCTCAAGGACAATGGGTAACAGCTACATTCCTAGATGCCTTCCTTCTAGACCTGGAGCCTGGTACCAGAGGCCTCCCAAAGACTATTGTCCATTCCCTCCCTGGATTATTCTAGGTTGGGCCAAATGTCAAAAATAAGCTTGAAAAGAATGGCTACCATTTATGAAGTACTGACCACGTATGTACCAAGCACTTTATCATTAATTCTCACAATGATCCTATGACATTGGGACAATCATAGCCCATTTTACACCTGGAAAAATGGAAGCTCTCCAGTGACATGACTTGTCCAAGATCCCAGAGAAAATAGACATCAAAACTGGGATGAAACCCAGACCAGAGTGACTCCTGAGCACATCCGTGTGCTCTTATGCTCCATCATCTGGGATCTAGCATGAGGGAGAAGAGGAACTCTCTAGCACTGGCCAGGCACAAATAAAGCTCAAAATGGCAAAAACAAGGAATTGAAAGGCAGACAGGCTATAACTCCATTCTCAACTTCTATTATACTGTGTGGTGTGTGTGTGAATGTTTCAACAAGTGACTTTACCTCTCAAATCCCTAGCTTTAAAAACTCAAACAAGAATTCCTACCTTGCACAACTATTATGAATACCACTGAGTTGTTGTGTCTCAGGGCCTGGTCCAAGCTATTCTTTTAAGAAGGCTTGGCCCCTGCCCTGCCTTACCCAATCCTGTCCAACACCTACCAATCTTGTTCAAGACCAGGACCAGCTTCTTGTTCCCTTCTGCTTGTAGGACAGTTTCCTCCATTTGGAAGCAACGGCAGCCCAATGGGTCCCTGGAATCCAGGACTTCCAGAATCACATCAGAGTATTCCACCACCTACAGGGCAGGGAAGAGGGTAAGAAGGCAAGGAAAGAACTGGGCAGGAATCAAAAGGCCCATGACAGAAGAGGTCTTCCTCTTAGGAAAAATAGAAACAGAGAAGATACACGACTAGATTGGTGCCCTCCCTAAAGGGCCTTAAGAAATGGGCCCCCATACCTTATGGAACTCCTTGTAATAAGCCTTCCTTGTAGCCTCATCATCCAGTTGAGGAAACATATTTAATTCTTGCAAAACTTCCTCCTAAAGGAAAAAAAAAGAGGATGGTCCAGGGGAGGAGAGTGAGAGCCATCTTTGGCAACCATGGGAGGCTGGGAGAGTCATGTGAGTCCCAGCCTATCATGAGCAACAAAATCAAGAAGAGGATAGACCCACATGGTCCATGTGTGTGCCTATTTGTAAGTTTGTGTTTGAGTACCAGCTAGAGGACCAGGTATGCACCTGAGTGTATAAGGGAGGAATTTAAGAGGGAGGTGTAAGTGAGAAAAACAATCTATGGGGAACATGTGATGGAGGGAGCAAAATGTGTACTTTATACTAGAAAAGAAACTTTGAACTGGAAAGCATATATTCTGTGAGATGAGATTATATGCCAGAAATGCAGTAAGAAGTCCTAGAAAGAAGTTACTCCTCTCTTAACTTTCACTTTACACTCTCAAACTTTCTCTCCCCTGTCCCCCAGTCCTCCCCACTCCCAATCCCCAGTCTGTGTTTCAGCTTGGGAGACAGGACCTAATCAGGGCTCTCCAATCACAGATATAGCTCTTCACCTCCTTCTCACCCTCCCTCCATGTCCCTACCATTTCCCATCCTCTCTGAACTGGTTCCCTACTCCCCCTCCAAAAATCTCACACCCTTCCTCTCCCCTTTTCACAGAGCAATGGCAAAAGATGCTTTTGAGCAAGCCCATACCAGTCCTACTGAGGGGAGTTCAAGACCAGGACCAGCTTCTTGTTCCCTTCTGCTTGTAGGACAGTTTCCTCCATTTGGAAGCAACGGCAGCCCAATGGGTCCCTGGAATCCAGGACTTCCAGAATCACATCAGAGTATTCCACCACCTACAGGGCAGGGAAGAGGGTAAGAAGGCAAGGAAAGAACTGGGCAGGAATCAAAAGGCCCATGACAGAAGAGGTCTTCCTCTTAGGAAAAATAGAAACAGAGAAGATACACGACTAGATTGGTGCCCTCCCTAAAGGGCCTTAAGAAATGGGCCCCCATACCTTATGGAACTCCTTGTAATAAGCCTTCCTTGTAGCCTCATCATCCAGTTGAGGAAACATATTTAATTCTTGCAAAACTTCCTCCTAAAGGAAAAAAAAAGAGGATGGTCCAGGGGAGGAGAGTGAGAGCCATCTTTGGCAACCATGGGAGGCTGGGAGAGTCATGTGAGTCCCAGCCTATCATGAGCAACAAAATCAAGAAGAGGATAGACCCACATGGTCCATGTGTGTGCCTATTTGTAAGTTTGTGTTTGAGTACCAGCTAGAGGACCAGGTATGCACCTGAGTGTATAAGGGAGGAATTTAAGAGGGAGGTGTAAGTGAGAAAAACAATCTATGGGGAACATGTGATGGAGGGAGCAAAATGTGTACTTTATACTAGAAAAGAAACTTTGAACTGGAAAGCATATATTCTGTGAGATGAGATTATATGCCAGAAATGCAGTAAGAAGTCCTAGAAAGAAGTTACTCCTCTCTTAACTTTCACTTTACACTCTCAAACTTTCTCTCCCCTGTCCCCCAGTCCTCCCCACTCCCAATCCCCAGTCTGTGTTTCAGCTTGGGAGACAGGACCTAATCAGGGCTCTCCAATCACAGATATAGCTCTTCACCTCCTTCTCACCCTCCCTCCATGTCCCTACCATTTCCCATCCTCTCTGAACTGGTTCCCTATCCCCCTCCAAAAATCTCACACCCTTCCTCTCCCCTTTTCACAGAGCAATGGCAAAAGATGCTTTTGAGCAAGCCCATACCAGTCCTACTGAGGGGCAAAAACTGCTCTCTCACCTTGCGCTCAAACTCCTCTTGGCGTCGCAGGACATCCTGGCAGTAGCTTTCAATGGTCCTACGTCGGTGTCTCTCTTGCTCCCGGGCAGCCTGCTGCTTCTCCCTCATCTCCCCAACCTAACAAGTGACCATACAAAAGGGCTGAAGCTGATGAGGTCTGCAATCTAAGAGGGATGGAAGATCAAGAGTAATAAGGAGCAGGTGACAGAGAAAGAAAACAGTGTGACTTGGCACAGGTGGTAGAAGCAGGGATACGGGGAGGGAGAAGACGTGACAGCAAGAGATAAAGAGATAAGGGGTTTGAGGGGAAAAAAGACAAAGAGATGAAGGAGGGGAAAGCACGGCAGACACTAATACAAGGAAAGTATATAAAGCTGAGAGAGATCATGTCCCAGGCAGTGGGAACCATTTAGGACCAGAGAGGAGGGGAAAAATAGGCCCTGGGACGACAGAGGATGAGATGGTTGGATGGCATCACTGACTCGATGGACATGAGCTTCAGCAAGCTCCAGGAGTTGGTGATGGACAGGGAAGCCTGGCATACTGCAGTCCATGGGGCCACAAAGAGTCAGACACAATTGAGTGACTGAACTGAACTGAACTGAGTGGGATATTCCATCCTATAAAGAACAGCAAAAGAAACTAGAGAAAAGGAAGAAGGACATCCAGGAGAGAAGATGACAGGAAAACCAAAGTGACAGTGTTTCAAAAAAAAAAAAAAAAAAGCCTGCATATGTAAAATAGATAGCCAATGGGAATTTGCTGTATGACTCAGGAACTCAAACCAGGGCTCTAGAGGGGTGGGATGGGAAGGAAGGTGGCAGGGAAGTTCAAGAGAGAGGGGACACATGTATACCTATGGCTAATTCATGCTGATGTGTGGGCAGAAACCAACACAATACTGTAAAGCAATTATCCTTCAATTACAAATAAATTTTTTTTAAAAGCATGGTCTCAAATGCTGAGAACTGAATAAGATGAGGGAAGAAAGCAATCCATGAGTCTGATGTCAGAGAACATGCTGGTGAGACTGGCAGGGTCATTCCAGTGGAGCAGTGAGAACAAAAACCCAGATAGCCATGAACTGGGAGGTAAGCAAATGGAGACACTAAATCAAGTATCAAAGCAACTGCCCTTTCTTTCCTTTCCACAAACAGCCTCAACAACCCTAACAATTCTGGCCTTTGCCTTTCAACATTTCCATGGACCTGGCAGTCGAGTCAGGTCCTGTCTCTCCCTCAAGGGAAAGGGCTTACCCTCTTCTTCTTTAACTCAGCCTCCCGACTGGCGTGATCATTGGAGTGGACAAACTGAGGAAAGGAGGCCACTTTGGTGGCTGCTTTCTTCCCAATCTGTTTTGCAGGCTGATTGCCAAACAAGAGATAAAAAAATGAAGAGTTAATGAACCCATAGAAATCACCGTTTGGGGGGGGGGGGGAGGCAGCAGTTTAAAGCTGCTCATAAGTAGATCTGTGGGATGAAAGAGGAGAGAAGCAAACAAAAAGGGCTCTCTCCCCAGAAGTCTGTCCACATGATCAGAGAGACCCTTCTTCCCCTAGCTAGGCAGGGACTAAGTAAAGAAATACCAGGAAAATCAGAAACTCAAGCAATCTGTGTTTTAACCAACACTCCAGGTGATTCTGGAGGGCTAAAGTTTGAGAACTCTAACCATGCTAAAATTTAAGAACTGCTACTCTGATGCAAGTCCTATTTGTCCACACTTTCCCAGCCTGACCAGGAGATTCGGGAGCTGGGCCAAACACTGTTTGAGTCCTGCCTCTCCGTGAGCAACAGAGACTTGGGAATTAAGACTCAAGTCCCAGCTGCGCTACCTTGAACTTAGGAACTTTCTCACTGAGGGTCAGTTTCTTCATCTAAAAAAAATGAGATTATGACAATCCCTATCAAGGTAAACTAAGCACAAAGCAGTATATGGCCTGTGGTGGGAACTTAATAAATGTTGCTGCTTCTCTGCTGAAGCCACCCAAATGGCTTTTCGGAAAGCCAAATCTGCTGATTCTAATGTGGTGCTCTATTTGGAGTCACCCAACATCTACTTGGTTTTGAGGGCCTCTTCTGCGGTGGGCAACCTGTTCCCAACCTTGTCCCCAACAATGGATATACCTTACCTGAGAGTGGTACCAACTTACCTTCTTGCAGCCTTTAGAACCTTTACCTGGCTTTTTATTTTCTAAAAAAAAAAAAAAAACCATCATCCACCTACCCAACATTCTTTGAACCTTAATGGAGGTCAGGCAACATTGGTTATCTAAGGAAGCCTCAGAGACCATGTCTCTCTAGGCACACAAAACAGACAGAGCTGGCAGCTACAGTGTCAGAAGAGGTACTGGATATGTTTCAGTGAATACCTGAAACATTATATCCAGTGCAAACTGAAACAATTCTTAAGGGAATCCTGTGAAGAGAGCAATAGGAACATGCACTTATAACTTCTCTCTTACAACTTCTAGCTGAGGCAGCTCAACAATTTTGGCACCAGGCTGAAGTACGGGGCTGACAGCATGAGAAGTGATCTGAGGAGCCCCACCCAGCTAAACCAGAGTAGATGCCCTCAGCCCTTGGAGAGAGAACTGTCCTTTCCTGCTGACCCTGTTCATGCCATTGCCTCCCAAGGGAATTACACTACTCAGCCGAACTGCAGCCTCCTTTTGATTTAAGAAGCAGAGAGCTCACCTTCTACAATCACACCTTAACAAAGCCTAGAGCCTAGGAAAGTAAAAGGCCTCTCTCCACTTCAATGAGAAGTCCCTTCTGCCACCTCCTTCACAACTGGCCTCTCAGAAAGAATGGCATCCCATAATTCTCACCATTTGCAAAGGGGCTAAAGGAATTCCTACAGGAAGAGGTTCTAGAAGGTCAGGATATACAAATATAGGAGCAGCTTGAGATTATCAGACAGAGGACAGGCTCCCCAATCACATCAGGTGATCCACATCAAAGCAGTGTTACTATAGGAAACAGAGGATTTAAATACTACTTATTCTGAAGGAGATTCAAGAAGATACTTCAAAGAAACTGTATAAGATTCCCAAAACTTGATATTGAATAAAAATTGCAATCCATGTAGTGAATAACAGAAGGAATATCACTAACAACCAAATTAATAAGCTATAAGGTCAAGGGAAAAACTTCTTTAAAACAGAACAAAAATACAAAGAAAAGTATAATATAGAACATGGAGAATGGACTCAAGAGGCTAGTATCTAAATTAAGAAGAGTTCCAGAAAGAGAAAAGATACAAATGGAGAAGCAATTATTTTTTTTAATACTAGATAAACACTTTCTAAATCGAAAACAGGATTCAGGCGCATCAAGATTAACAGAAAAAACACACACACACACACACACACACACACATATGGCTCAGAGGTTAAAGCATCTGCCTGCAATGCGGGAGATCTGGGTTCAATCCTTGGGTCGGGATGATGCCCTGGAGAAGGAAATGGCAACCCACTCCAGTATTCTTGCCTGGAGAATCCCATGGATAGAAGAGCCTGGTGGGCTACAGTCCACGGGGTTGCAAAGAGTCAGACACGACTGAGCAACTTCACAAGTCATGAGATGATGCCCTGGACATATACTGATGAAATTTCTGAGCCCGAAAGACAAAGAGAAAATCTTGTAAACTTCCAAATAGAAGGCATTCCCAGCAAAGGAGAGAGAAACAGACAGCTTTCTCAAAGTCACAATTCTGAAGATAGAAAAATAATCATTATAAAGTAATGAGACAAGGGACAGTATTCCAAGTTAAATTTCTACAACTGACCAATAAGATCACTCTTTTGTGAAGGTAAAGGAAATTTTCAGATGTAAAAAGATTACCACCTGCATTTGCCTTCTGGTAAAATGACAAATAATCATAAAACCATGCTAAAGGTCTCACTTTGGAAGAGTAGGATAAAAATAGTTATTATTTAACTTTGATAAAGTGATACAGAAATTCAGTTACATGATAAAGTGATACAGAAATTTAGTTACACTTGATTTAAATATGAATGCAATTACCAACATAATTTTAAGTACTGGTGGAGGATTTAACTTGTTAAACTTTTTAGAAGTAATAAGGGAATATGAAGAGACAAACAAAAAGTATAAAATAAGATAGTAGAAATCAGACCAAACATATTAGTCATCATAATTAAAGTAAATGACTGAATTTCCCTGTAACAAAAACATCAGATCCCAAGTCTTTTCTTCCACAGTATTCACGTTGCAATGAAAAGAATGTGAGGCTTGGAATTAACCAGGTCTGGCCATTTTACTCAACAATTTTCATCAACCTAACTTCCCTGCAAAATGAGTGCCACGCTGAAAGAAAATACATCACTTAGAGAGGGGAACAAACATCTGCTTCAGAGAGAAGGGGAAGAGAAACAGGGAAGAAGGTAGGGGTGCATTCACCACTCACAACAATGCAACACCCAGGAGCCCCTGTTACTGTTCTTTAATAGCTTCAGAGAGAAAACAGCTACCATTTTTTAGCCAGCCAGAGCTAGGTTTCTGTTCTGGTTCAATAACTACCTACCTATATGACCTTGAAGAATTTTCTTAAATCTGAGCACCAACATCGCCATCTATCAACTCTGATATTCAGCAGCAGAAGGTAGGGGAGATGCTTCATGGTACAGCTCTCCATATCCTGGGCTAGAGATACACTAGACCCAAATGGTAATGATAATGATTAAATCTAGGAAGGTTACTCAGAAGCCCTAGAAAGAGTGTTCAAATACAATTTCAACTATTGTACATTTTTGAATGGCTATTAAAAAGGAGAGTGTGTTTTATTATTTAAAAGAAAAATAGTCTCAGACATTCCTCTCAACTATCTTCAAGCACATCTGTTCAACTTCCCAGAGACTTCCAAAACACTGATGCCACTTGGTTCTTCATTCAGTGGCCACCCCATTTCCCTCCCTGTGCAGCTTGCACATCTGCCATTATGATGGATTACACAGCTGTGCAACCAATCACTGATGGCTGTAAATCTTTTAAATGTCTTCAACAGGTAATATAGTCATATAGTTCCAAAATAAAACCATGTCAGAGGTAGAAAACAAATTTACAGTCACCAACGCAGGAAAGAGGGGGGATAAACTGGGAGATTGGGACTGACATATACACACTACGATAAAAAATGGAGTTTCTCTGGTGGCTCAGACAGTAAATAATCTATCTGCAATGCAGGAGACCCAGGTTTGATCCCCGAGTTGGGAAGATCCCCTGGAAAAAGAAATGGCAACTCACTCCAGTATTTTTGCCTGGGAAATCCCGCAGACAGAGGAGTCTGGCGGGCTGCAGTCTATGGGGTCGAAAGAGTTGGATATGACTGAGCTACTCAACAACAGTAGTAATATCAGAAAAGAATCTAAAAAAGGGTGGATATATGTATAACTGATTTACTTTGCTATATATCTGAAACTAACACATTGTAAATCAACTATACTCTAATAAAAATTATTAAAAATAAATAAAAACGTGTATTCTCAGAGGTCTCCCTTCCACACTTGTCCCTAGTCCCTGCAGTCCTCTCACCACAAGAAACCACTTTATTAGTTTGTCACACATCATTCAGTTTCTTTGTGCAAATATAAATATATATTCTTATTTTCCCATTTTCTCCCAAGGAAGGTAATATACTATGTACTCCTGTCAGTAACTTGCTTTTTTCACTTAACAAATCCTGGAGATCTTTCCATCTGTTTTTCTACACTACTTCACTTCTTTTAATTGCCAGGGTTCTTTTGCATGCATATACTCTATTTAACCAGCTAATTATTGTGTTTTCCATCACTATCAATAATTGTTACCAATAAAAATTAATTTAAAAAATACAAATTCTATTATTATCTTGTATTTGATGCTCTTAAACAGTACAAACTAATTTTTTTCACTTTTCTTGTGTTGCTTGAAGAAATGATTATTTGTTTTTGGTGCTGACACAACCAAATCCCGACTCCTGATGAAATTTTTATCACTATATAGAGTAAGTAAATTTTTTTTAACCAAGCCCTACATAATAGGCAGGACCATCATTCACACAGAATACAAGGCCACTGGGTTGCACAATTTTCATCCAGTCTATTCAGTGTGCTATCCACATGCTATTTTCTCCTTGGGCTATGGCAGGATAAAGGCAGAGAAGCACAAAATCTATCCTACCACCCTTGCCTTGTCTCTTATAAGGAAGAGTCCATGTATCACATTTGTCTTCTCCTTCTAGACTATAAACATCATGATGGAAAGAGAGAAATTAAGTTAGCATTACTGAGACATTCTAGTGCCTGACACACAGTAAGTGTCCAATAGTTATGCCTGGTCATGCTGCGCCCTTGGGACAAAAACATAAACCAGGTGTCAGTGAGAAGTTAACAGCATGGTAGAAAAGACAGGGCCTTCCCTAGTGGCTCAGTGGTAAAGAATCCACCTGCAATACAGGAGCCACAGGAGACGAGGGTTCGATCCCTGAGTCTGGATGATCCCCTGGAGAGGGCATGGCAACCCACTCCAATATTCTTGCCTGGAGAATCCCATGGACAGAGGAGCCTGGTGGGCTATAGTCCATGGGATAGCAAAGGGTTGGACATGACTGAAATGACTTAGCAGCAGCAGAAGAGACAGACCTAACCTATAGAGTTAATAGCCGTGGTTCGTATGGGTGCACAGACAAGTGGAAACCAAGGGAGGTGGTTAACAGCAGCAGTCTCCAGAGGAAGTGATGTATAGGATGAATTTCCAGAGGAAGTGATGTATAAGTTAAAATCTGAAAAACAGGCAAGAGTTATCCCATTAAAGGATGAGAAGGAAAAGGAGTCCCGAGGCAGAAACAACAGCAATTTATCCACACTGTTTCACAGTAAGAAAAATCCATAGCTCAAGAGATGTCAGACAACAATTCAGTGGCAGAACACTGTATGCATCCTCTGAAGGGTTAAATTCCAAAGAGATATGAAGGCTAAATCTTTTAAGCCAATACTTAATAGAGTGCTTATTATGTGCCAGGCACTCTTCTAAGTGTTCTTCCTATTTCAATGCATTAAATTCCCACAAAAAAAAGATCTTCACGACCCAGATAACAACTGAGATAATCTCGATGGTATGATCATTCATCTAGAGCCAGACATACTGGAATACAAAATCAAGTGGGCCTTAGGAAGCATAACTATGAACAAAGCTAGTGGAAGTGATGGAATTGCAGTTGAGCTATTTCAGATCCTAAAAGATGATGCTGCACAAGTGCTGCACTCAATATGCCAGCAAATCTAGAAAACTCAGCAGTGGCCACAGGACTGAAAAAGGTCAGTTTTCATTCCAATCTCAAAGAAAGGCAATGCCAAAGAATGCTCAAACTACTGCACAATTGCACTCATCTCACACACTAATAAAGTAATGCTCAAAATTCTCCAAGCCAGGCTTCAATAGTACAGTACATGAACCAAGAACTTCCAGATGTTGAAGCTGGATTCAGAAAAGGCAGAGGAACCAGAGGTCAAATTGCCAACATCCATTGGATGATCAAAAAACCAAGAAAGTTCCAGAAAAACAACTACCTCTGCTTTACTGACTATGCCAAAGCCTTTGACTGTGTGGACCACAGCAAACTCTGGAAAATTCTTAGAGATGGGAATACCAGACCACCTGACGTGCCTCTTGAGAAACATGTATGCAGGTCAGGAACCAGCAGTTAGAACCCAGC
>SJYC01050731.1:0-22636 GCA_006408675.1 Madoqua kirkii | reverse complement strand
TCTAGCAATAGCCCCCACCCTCCCTGGGGGGACAGGGTTTAAAAAAAATTAACCACACTGTACGAATATTTTTTTTTTAAAAGCCCAGGTTTTGTGAAAAGATGAATTAAAAAAACCCGAGACCCAGCATTCAGGATTGAAAGTGCCCATGATGGGAATTCAAGTATTGACTGAGCTGGGAGGGTGGGGGCTGGGGCCCTTAATTGGACATGGGCAGCTAGAGTGTGGGGCAGGGGGTCCCAGTGACCCACAAACCCTCTAGGTCTTATCTCGGGTCTGGGGGACTTCGGAGGGTTCAGCAGTGGCTCCTGAAGCTGCCACTGGCACCTCTTCCATCTCCCTGTCCTCAGACAGTGTGGGCCCTGGGCAGAACGTGTCCCCAGGCCTGCCCGGCCAAGCACAGCCATCCAGCGCCGCTGTAGCTCCTCTGTCTCAGGACTGAAGTACCAGCTCAGGTGGCTCTGGGTGATCTTGAAGACATGCCGCCTGTCAGGCCGTTCCCCAGCCTCAGGAGGCCCCACCTCAAAGCCAATGAGGGGCAGGCTGCGCTGTGCTTTCACATCCTGGGGAACGGACAGAGCTAGGGTCACCTTGGGGTTGGGCTTCTCACTGGTTTTGTATCTTCTAAACCCCTCTTTTTATTTCCCTTCTCAAGAACCTTACATGGTTTAACTGAGCAACAGGAAAATGTCTGAACTGGGGCTAGAACTGCAGGCTGATTCAAATACCTCTTTCCTTCCACACCCCAAGCCAGCTAGGCTAGTTTAGAGCATATAATGTTTTCAGGCCTTTGGGCTGTTGCCCTCTTCTCCATCTTGCCCACTCCAAATTGGATTAAGCAGTATCTCGTCTCCACTTCAGCTTCCTTCCCCCATAACTCACCCCACTTATCCTTACATATGTTGATCCATTGGTCTCATAAAGGTGGGGGCTTCTGATTTCCCCTTAGGTTCACACTATCCTCCAAGGCCAAGGAGAGGTGAAGGACTGAGAGGAAAGGAAACAGGCCTGGCTTTGCTAGCCTCCTTTGACCAGGAGTAGGATGCATACCTGAGGGGCTCCGTAGATGTACAGCACCAAGGGTTCATTCTCAGGGACCACAAACCATGCCTTGTGCCAGCCTTTTCCACCCTTCTCCATGTAGTGTAGGAAGCTGCAGATGACACTGTTCTCCGCAGCCACTGAGGCCTGTTTCTGTGACCAGAGACACGAAGGGCATCAATATTGATAGGAGGCCTACCTTGGCTCCAGCACCCCCTCAGCATAGGGATTGCTATTCACATGTCCCAGGAGAATATTGAAGCTCAGGTGGCAGGAGTGATTTGCCCACTGTCAACTCAGTGAGGGAGAAGGCAATGGCACCCCACTCCAGTACTTGCCTGGAAAATCCCATGGACGGAGGAGCCTGGTAGGCTGCAGTCCATGGGGTTGCTAAGGGTCGGACATGACTGAGCGACTTCACTTTGACTCTTCCTTTCATGCATTGGAGAAGGAAATGGCAACCCACTCTAGTGTTCTTTCCTGGACAATCCCTAGGACGGGGGAGCCTGGTGGGCTGCTGTCTATGGGGTCGCACAGAGTCAGACATAGGGCTCTTCTGAGGATTAAATTATTTACTATATGTAAAGTGCTTAGAAGAGTGCCTGGCATGGAGTTAGCTTTCTTTAAGTGTTAAATAAATACCTCAATTTAGTTACAAAGCATAAGTTTATATATGTGCATATATCTAGAAAGATAGGAAGCATAAGCATTAATGGTAGTAATCGCTGGGGTGAAGGAATTTGTAGTAGTAGTTTAGTCACTAAGTGATGCCTGACTCTTGTGACCCCATGGACTGTAGCCCACCATGCTCCTCTGTCCATGGGATTTCCCAGGTGAAAATACTGGAGTGGTTTGCTGTTTCCTTCTCCAGGGGATCTTCCCAACTCAGGGGTTGAACCCGTGTCTCCTGCATTGGCAGGTGGATTCTTTACCACTGAGTTACCAGGGAAGCCCTGGGTTAAAGGAATATGGTATTTTTATTATTTTTGGTTATGATGTCTAACTTTCTTCAATGCACATATCCATTGTAATAAGAAAAGGTATTTTGTTAGTTAAAATCCCAGCTCTGCCACTCACTGTGTAACTTGGGCAAATATACCTCCCTGGGCCTCAGTTTCCTCCTTTGTAAAACAAGAATAGGAAAAGCACTGATAGATAAATTACTGTGAAGATTAAACGTCTAAAGCACTAAAATAAAAATTACTCTTTGATTCACTTTTGTACTCATTTTACTCACTCGAAGCCTGGGTCACTTGTTCAGCACATGCACATGGTATTACAATTTCAGAGATGCCCAGCCACTGTGTGTATGGCTGGGGCCCCTGTGGTCAGTTGAGGGTTAGTTGAGGGCCCTGGCTCTTACCTCCAGGATGGACCTCCGGCGCTGGGGTGTATGCTGGCTGCAGGCTGGGCTGCTCCCGGGTACCCCATGCAAGGCCACGTAGCAGTCAGTGCACACACGGTTGGAACGGTTGTTGTCATAGACCAGGCGAGCCCGGAACTCGGAGCACTTCCCACAAACCACCTGGGGTGGCAAGTGGGTAAGAACAGCCTGATTCCAGTGGGTCTTCCCCTTCAGTGTACTAATTCCCACGGTGGACTTCACAGCCTCCCCCCACTTAGAGGGTGCCCTCTTAGAAGTGGGCCTTTGGGTTGCCAGCCTGTCTGCTCCATAGCTCTGCCCTTGCCTCTCAACACTTACATGTCCACAGGCCTTGCAGTGGTGCCTGCGTTTCGTGATGGAATTGAAGGGCTCTTGGCAGCGCATGCACATGGTGACTTCCTTTTCTCGGATGGGCGTAGGTGCCCGCTTTCCAAGATCCACATTCTGGAGAGAGGGCCAGGTCTCCAGTCAGAGAGTCAAACTCAGACTCCCCAGCCCAGTCCATCCAGCCCTTGCCCAGGCTTGAATCATCATTGGTAGGCAGCAGACAGATTCAGAAGACCTGCCTTTGAGTCCTGGCTCTGCTCTACTTCACTGTGCTATTGAAAGACCTGTCAATTGTACCAATACTTTCTGGGTATTGGTTTCCCCAATAATTTCTCTATGACCCTACCAACAGAAGCCTGTGCTTCTGTAGTCATCCACTGCCTCTCTGGGAAGGGGAGAGGAGTATCTCAAGGTAAGGTGGGCACCTGGAGGCCTGGAGGGGATCTTGGTGCAGAAGGAGGGGATGTGGACTCTTACCGGAGAGTTGGGGGGTGTGTCTTCATCTTCCCTGTTTGTGGAGTTTAACAGCTTGAAGGTCTCCAGCGTCTGTTCATGCTTCAGGAGGGTAGAGTTGATGGCCTGGGAGAGGTGTAAGAAATAAGAAGTCAAAACCCAACTATCTATTTCCACCCTTAGCTCACTTTCCTATAAACTAGTTCAGAGTCAGAAAAGTTGGATTCTAGACTCAGCTCTATACCTTGCTAGATGTATGATCTTGGGTAAGTCCCTTCCCAAAATCCAGGTCTCAGTTCTTATATTTGTGAAATGGGGAAAGTGGATCAGTGGCTGAAAAACCACAGAAGGCCTTCCTGACAAATGTCTGGGATTAAATGTTTTACAGGGCTTCACTCACTGAGGTTACACCTTCAGAGGAGCCAGCTTTCTAAAGAACTGGGTAGTTTCTGCTTAACCTCTGGACCTCAGTTTGCTTATTTGTAAAATGGGGACGGTAAAATTTATTGGAAGGCAGATGTCCAGACCAATTATGGTTAGATGTGAATATTAGGGTTGAGCCCCCCACCCCCAGAAGGCCTGTTAATACTCTTCCAGCCCCTACCACAAAGCCTTCTTAGATGTTACCTGGACCCAGTCTTTCTTCTCTTCCTCAGTCCTTGAGTAGGGAAGGTGGTGGAGGCAGGGAGAAAGAAAGATGTTGGGTTAGGCAGGCCAACCAAAAGCAATTGGAGTGGTAAAGAGCAGATGTTTTGGAGTTGGAAAGATCTGAGTTTGACCTTCCTGCTCCTTCACTTACCACTTATGTGACCTTAGGCAAGTCATATAACCTGAGTTTACTTATTGAACAGTTATTAATACTTTCCAGACCCTCTGCTATGAGCCTGAGCCTTAGAGCAAACCCTACCATCAAGGAAGGAGCTCATGGGGGCAGACATGGACAATAGAGGGAAATCAGTGCTGTGACAGAGGGAAAATACATGAGCCCAGGAAACCTGTCCCATCCTAGAGTTTGGGTGGGGGGTGCTAAAGATGGTTTCCTCAAGGAGGTGCTAGCCCTCAAGTAGAGGGGGTTAGGTTGAAGTGTGTGAATTAGCATATAGAATGTACAGGAAACCATGAATAGTTCCCTGTTTGTGCTAGAATGTCAAGTTTGAGAAAGGAGAGCAGTTTATTTTTCTTCACTTGTAAGAATGGATGATAATTATCGGCCTGGGTTGTTTTGAGCAATAACTGGAAAGTGAAAGTTGCTCAGTCATGTCCAACTCTTTGTGACCCCCATGGACTATACAGTCCATGGAATTCTCCAGGCCAGAATACTGGAGAATTTCCCTTCTCTAGGGAATCCTCCTGACCCAGGAATCGAACTGGGGTCTCCTGCATTGCAGGTAGATTCTTTACCAACTGAGCTATCAAAGCAGTAACTGAGGTGATATGTAAAGTGCCCAGCACAATCCCTGATACACTAGGTGCTCAATCATTGTGTTGCCCCTTTCCTTTGCCTTCCTTCCTCAACTCTCCTATCTGCCCTGGTACAGGCTCATCAACAGCTCACTAGGAGTAGGAGCCAGCCTCTTGGCTGACTCACGGCTGGCCTCCTCTAATCTCCTTCCACAGTTACACTCCAGTGAAAGCCACTCAATCATGTCAGACTCTTTGTGATCTCATGGACTATATAGTCCATGGAATTCTCTAGGCCAGAATACTAGAATGGGTAGCCTTTCCCTTCTCCAGGGGATCTTCCCAACCCAGGGATTGAACCCAGGTCTCCTGCATTGCAGGCGGATTCTTTACCTGCTGAGCCACAAAGGAAGCCTTTGTTGATGACTCCAGACATCAAAAGTATTTTTCTAATATGAAAATACGACTGTATCCTTAGGATCATTTCATGAAAAATCAAGGATGTGAGTCAATATTTAGCTACAAGAATATCCACTGCAATGCTGTTTTATTGTCATGAAAAATTTAGAAGCAGTCTGTGTCCAACAATAGGGGCTCAGGTTTTAAAAAAAGAAATGATGGTATATATCACTACTTCCACACAACATAAGTGATAAAGCTGTTTATAATATGTTAACTCAAAACAACATATATAAAGTAAACCTTTTTGTTTAAAAACACATGTGCCATGAGTGTTTACATTTGTCAGAACTCATCAGTGGTACACTTAAGACCTGTGCATTTCACTCTGAAAATTTGCCTCAAGAAGAAGGAGGAAAGCTTAAATAAATATTGAATGCTAGTTAACAATATGAATGCCAAAGTGTCTTTAGGGGTGAGGTGTATGATATCTGCAACTTACTTGGTGAAATGCATTAAAAAAGTCAGATGGATTGGTAGGTTGATGAAATGATAGATTTATGATAAAGTAAATATAGCACAATATTAACACTTGAATCTACATGGTGAGCTTGGGTGTTCACTGTATTTAAACTTTTCTGTATTTTGGAAAATACTCATAATAAAATATGGAAAGGAAACATTGTGTGTTTCTATGTGTATATACAGATGCAAATAGAGGAAAAGTCAGAAAGAGTTTCTGCCAACACATCAGCACTGACTGTCTCTGGGTGGTACGGTTCTAAGGGATTTTACTTTATTCTGATTGTACTCTTTTTTAAAAATTCTTTTTAATTTTCTATATTTTCTAACTTCTTTGCACTAAACAATATTGCTTTTGATGTTTAAGAGCCACAATAGTGTTTTTGGCAGTGCGTACTTAAGTATATAGGGGTGAAGAGTCATGTCTGTAATTTACTTTAAAATGGTTCAGCAAAATATTTATATGGCACAAATATATACTGATTCCTAAGTCAGTGGTTCTAAACCCTGGTGCCAAGTTGAATCATAGGAGCAACATTACCTTCTTTGTTTCTGCTGGCAGAGCAAAGTGAAAGTGAAAGTCGCTCAGTGGTATCTAACTCTTTGCAACCCCATGGACTGTAGTCCATGAATTCTCCAGGCCCTGGTGCACATAATATTAAAATCACTTGGGGAGCTTTTGAAATTCCCCATCTTCAGGCTATACCCCAGACAAATTAAACCGAAGTCTCCAGCGGTGGGTCCCAGACATCAGTATTTTTTAAAGCCCCTCAGTTGATTCTTATGTCACCAAAGTTAAGAATCAGCTAAGTGGTGGGCATATGAGTGTTTGCATTTCTACTTTTCTGGTTATTTGAAAATTTTCATTAAAAACAACTTTTTAATGGGCAAAAAAGCAACTGCAAAGCAAACTTTCCATGCCTTCTCTCTGCTACTAGGAGAAAACCCTACACAGCTCGGTGTCCCCTTCTGGGCCCAGCATCCCTCTGCAGCCCCTTCCTTCCTATCTCAGTCACTTAGGCTCTGTTTAACCCTGACTGGGCCCCACATCTCCCTCCCTGGCTGTGTCTGTTGTCACTTTTGTTCTCATTTTCCTGGCTTCAGGCCTCTGAGATGCTTAGTCTCTCAGAGCATCAAACCCAACTCCCTTCTCTCATCTTCCAGAACACCCTCTAGCCCACATTCATCTCTCTCTCCTGCCTCCATGCAGTCCCAGCAAAGAGAGTTCTGACTCTGATTTCTTAATTCTTTGCAGCCTCTCAGAAGTAGATCATCTACCCACATGCATTCACTCTCTGGCCCTGACCATGGCCTCGATACCCTATCACCAATTCCAACTCTGCTACTTTCTAGGTGTGGGATCTTGGGAAAGGTGTGTAACTCTTCTGTGCCTCAGTTTCCTCATCTGTAAAATGGGGTTGATAGTAACAGAGGCTTCTTCAAGGGTTTTGAGAGTTCAACTATTAAATTTAAACTTAAGTTAAAATTAACTTAAAACTGTGCCTCTGGCACAAAACTAAGTCTTCATTAAATGTGAACTATTATTATAATCATTCAAGTAGAGAATGGATATGAAGGCCCCTTTGTTACATGGCTGGACATTATTTTAAAATTTGTTCTGTAAAGATTTTTTATTTTGGCTCTTCCTTTTATATGTTTTCTTCCACCTGGGCCTGCCCTATGCAAACCGGGCTTAGCCTGGAGTGCTGTTTGTTCTACCTGAAGTCTTCACTCTGGTCCTTGGACCTTCCTTTGACCTTCCTTTTCTTTTTTTTTTAGCCACCGCCACTTTGGACTCCGTTTCCCTATTCTACCTAACAGTACCTAAGCAACCAGTGCTTACAGGGAGGTCCATAGGCCACACCCATCTGGACAGATCCTCTGTGGGCATAATTCCATCTTCCAGATGTCCCTGACCTCAAATGAGAATTTACGCATTTGGTGCCTTATTTTCTTAATACTTGGGTGGTTTAGTCGCTAAGTCATGTCACTCTTGTGACCCCATGGACTGTAGCCCACCAGGCTCCTTTGTCCATTGGATTCTCCAGGTAAGAATACTGGAGTGGGTTGCCATTTCCTTCTCCAGAGGATCTTCCTGACTCAGGGATCAAACCCAGATCTCCTGCATTATAGGCAGATTCTTTACCAATTGAGCAATGAGGGAAAAGAATTATCAGAATAACTCGCCCAGAGTAACACTTAACCTGTATCTAAGCTTCCAGAAATCATGTCTTAGTTAAGCTCTCTTTTTATATGAGCAGGACTTCCCATGAAATGGAGGGTGATGCTAAAGCAAGGGATAGGGGCTTGTCTTAGAACCCATCAGAAGCTATGGATCCTCTCTCTGTGTGGATCTTCAAGTGCACATAGACACATACAACTTTATATACACTTTTAGGGGATTGCCAGGGTCCAGCCCCGGTGGATCCAAGGTGATTCAAAGGTGGAGACAGCGTCAGCGTCCTTGGAAAAATACATATTTAATTACAGATATATAGAGATTAGAAACGGATGGCGTAGTAGGAAAATTAGTGGAGAAAAAGAGGCTGAATAGCTTGGTTTACATGGAATAGCATCCATGCTCCAGATGGGAATTCAGCCAGAAAAACGGGGAGCAAGAAAGAAACGACTTGGTGGAGTCAGTCTTTCCAGGAACTGATCCCATTTCTTTATTTTTCAGGTTTTTTTATATACCTTTTGTTATGAATAGGGATGAATACAGAGTCATGCGGGGGTCAGCAGTCCTGATCTTTATCAAAATCAGGTACTTTACATTAAAAAAAAAGGTCTTAGAGGTTTTATATCATCTTCAAGCCATTTCTACCTGCTAACATTTACAACCCTTTCTTTCTGATAACCAAAAAACTTATTTTTTCCAAGGGTGTTTTTTTCTTAAACCAGGCACCACTCTCCAAATAAAGTTGCATTCCTACAGGGTGAGGGTGTAGTGAGTTACAATCAAGAAAGGAATTTATTTAACCCAAGGTTAACATGATTAATCTTAAAGGTAATACTTATTTCTCCTATATGTTAGTTATATTTATTATAAAGGCAGGGAATGGAGACTTAGCATCAAACATCCACCCAACAAATGAAAATCCTTTCTTTCACCAATGTTCCTCTTAAGATCTACTTAGTCTTAAGATAGTGATAAAGTTACATTTTCACATAGCAAGGACACAGTGATTTATAACAAAGTACAGTGATCTTTAACAAAAGAGAAAATTCATTAACTCAAAAACTTTAATATTGCTAACATCAAAAACTACTATAGTTCTTTTTCTATATTCCAAATACATTGATTAATATATTCCCAGGTGCCTAAGGATATGGAGGCCTGGCGGCAATCATTGACTCAATAATGAGAAAAAGCCCCATGCTAATTAAGACTCTCAAAATACTCCAAAACTCTCTGTGCTGTTTGTGGTTGAGAGGTAGTAAACAATCATGTGGTAGTGGCAGGAGTATGGATAATCCTGTCACACAAGCTAGTCTGTCAGCAGAGAGGTTTGACCTGAGACACCCTTGTCCCACCCAGGGCAAGGAATTAGCAGCAATTATTGACACAACAAATAAAAAACCCTTCATCAATATGATTCCTATTATATTCCAAATATATTGATTAATATATTCCCAGGTGCCTAAGGATACGGAGGCCTGGCGGCAATCATTGACTCAACAATGAGAAAGCCCCATGCTAATTAAGACTCTCAAAATACTCCAAAACTCTCTGTGCTGTTTGTGGTTGAGAGGTAGTAAACAATCATGTGGTAGTGGCAGGAGTATGGATAATCCTGTCACACAAGCTAGTCTGTCAGCAGAGAGGTTTGACCTGAGACACCCTTGTCCCACCCAGGGCAAGGAATTAGCAGCAATTATTGACACAACAAATAAAAAACCCTTCATCAATATGATTCCTAACCAACCCACTATACTAATAATTTCTAACTTTCCAAAAGAATTTGCCTTTAGTAAGTCCAAAACATGTGCCTCTCACCGTTGGGGGGGTTGTAAACAATCACATGTGGCCGGACGAACCCTTACAGGCAGGCTAGATAACCTTCAGAGTTCATAAGCTGAAACACTCTTGTCATGCCCAGGAATTTTTATTGCCTTGGAGCTGCACATTTACACCTTCTCTGAGAGAAACGGTTATGGGGGAGAGCCCCCCATAAAGTCAGAGGTGTAGGTGAGAACACAAGACAGACTCTGGTTTGGGGGTTAGATGCTCGGGAGCAGGGGGTTTCCTGAGGCTTGATCACACCTTTGCATATGCCAAAGCCCCCTTCCTCATGACTTTTGCCATGGGCGAAGTTCCTCATGCTGGCTCCCAGCAGGGGATCATAGAACAAACTTTATCCATGGATAATTGAGCTATTATAGAGTTTAATTTTAGACTATGTTCTTGCTAAATCAGAAATCTGGCTTTAGATATTGATAATTATTGAAGATGGATAACAGGGACAAGGGAGTTCAACATCTCTACTTTTGTATATGTTTGAATTTTTCCCTTATAGTTAAATGCTAAATGTCAATCCAGTATTTTTATTTTAAAGAGAAGGAAATAGAGGCATGGTTTTCATAAAGACTATTTGACACTTCAAGACCTCTAAGTGGGAAATTAATCCTCCTATTTGCCCAGACAAAAGTTTCTCATCAACTTCAAATTCTCCATCTCTCTTGGCTCCTCAGGTAATCAACTGCCAAATCTTGCTAATTCTATCTCTGCAGCTCTTGCACCACCTTGCACCTCTCCATCCTCCCTGACACCGAAAAAGTTCTACACTTCATTATGTGTCACCAAATCCACTGTAGAAAAATCTCCTAACCTTGGATGCCAAACTTCCTTTCCAGATCTTTCACTGATATCTCTCACTGAAAGTGACCTTTTTCCTCCTCTGAACATCATGGTGCTGATCACAGTCTCCCTCCAAATATAGTAATTCACATTCAAAATCAATGTGTGTGTATCTTTATGGTACTTAACCCATTTTGAGTTATAGACCTTTAGAGAATCTGATGAACATTATAGACTTACTTCCTATGTCACCTACTCCCTCCAGAAAAATGCATGTAATTTCCCAATCCAAACACACAAATACTTTTGTTTTCAATTCCAAGAGCTCTATGCATGCCCCTGAGAAAAATCCCGCAGTTTTCATATGCAGAGTGCCCTACACCCCACCCCGAGTAATAAGCACTCTTGAGTGCCTGCATGCTGAGTTGCTTCTGACTCTTTGTGCCCTTACGAACTGTAGCCTGCCAGGTTATCCCTCTGTGCATGGAATTCTCCAGACAAGAATACTAGAGTGGGTTGCCATGCCCTCCTCCAGGGAATCTTCCTGACCTAGGGATCAAACTCGCATATCTTATGTCTCCTGTATTGCAGATGAATTCTTTACCTATTGAAACACCTGGGAAGCCCAATAAGCACTCTAACTAGACACATTTCAGTATCACACAATGCCTTACTCACAGGCTCAGATTGTGAGTGACTCCACACCAATGTTCTCTTTATATATCATGCCTCTTATTCTTCCTCCCTGAAGTACAAATGAAATATTTATTTAATTAGGATTGGCAAGCAATCGATTTTCATGATGACTGCAAAAGGAACAAAGAAATGAGTAACCAAAAAAAGGCAACAATTTTCCTCATTTCTCTTTCTTCCATCCCATGAGAACCTCATCTGAAAGTGACCACTCCTTTGTTCTAGACTGCATCAGATTGAGCAGTTTTCCGTTCATATTACATTAAGCTGATCCTGTGAAATCACTGTTAATCTATTATTTTTGATCTACAAAAGTGGCAATATTGTACAGTCCAAACCAATGCTCATGAACTAAAAAGAAATCTCATTACCGGAATGTGAGATTTTGAAGGCGGGCATAGCAGCTCTTCTCCATACCTCAAGTCCTACATACAGTTAGTGCTCAGAAGTATTTATGGAATGAATGATATCTACTTATTAAGATGTCTGATATTAAAGTAAGACCATTCACTTAAGGAGATGTGGTGAAGTGAATTTGAGTAAGGGTGTTTGACAATCTTTGACCCTTTTGATGGCCTCTTTATTGAAAAGATATTTTGTAAAAGATTTTACAAAAAATATCAACAAAATATGCACTTATTACTTCAAAGTAATATATTGAAGACTCTCCTGGAGAAAGTAAAGAGATATTTCCTGTTGAGCAAATTGCACACTTTTCCACACAAATATCCCAACTCTGTGTAAACTAGAGACAAGAAAGCCCACACACCAGCCCAAATTCCTTTCTTGTCCCTTGGACAGAAGTTCACACTGTCAGAGACTTCTGAAACTTTTAGTAGCTACTGAAGCCGTGGTATCATGACTGGTATTTCTACCTTAAAAGCAGCCATCTACTAAGTAGCAGTACTTCTATGAAGAACACAAGCCCTTTGTAAACCTAATAGAGACCTGATTGAACGTGCCCTCATAAGTATTACCTAAAATTTTACAAAACACAAAACACACGGTTTTATTTGGGAGGAAGGGGAGGAAATAGTGGACTTTGTGAGAAGACCACATATCTTTAAAAAGAAATATAGACACATATCAAATTTTGCTTTTTGGCACATTGGAGGAAGTGATGTTTGCAAGGAGAAACAGTATTTTCTCCTAGAATAAATGACTTGATTCATTTAAAAGAAAAATCCAAAATTACAGTATTTTTAAATTTTGTTTCTTCACTGACAAAATGATGAAGAGTATTCTCCTTAGTACTACATTACAGATGTGGGTGTTGTATTTAGAGGAAGTTAACTAAAAACACTGATTTCATAAACCACAAGAGATACCATACTTTTATTTTAATTGGCATGTAATTTGCATTCATCAAAATGCACAAATCTTAAGTGGACAAGTCAATGATTCTTGATAAATTTATACACTCCTGTAACTACCACTACAATCACGAGAGAGAACATTTCCATCAGCTCAGAATGTGCTCTTGTACCTCCTTCTAGTCATATTTCTATCCCACTTTGAAAATGGTTGATTTCTATCACTGTAGATGAGTTTGTCAGTGCTGGAACTTCATAAAGGGAATCCTATAGCGTGTATTCTTTTGTGTCTGGCTGCTTTTGGTCAGCACAATGTTTGTGAGATTCACTAAGTTGTTCTATGCATTATTCTTTGTTTATTGCTGAGCAGTATTCCATTGTCTAGCTATACCACATTTGTTCATTCATTCACCAATGGATAGACTTTGGGTTAATTCCATATTTGGCTGTTATGAATATTGTTTTCTTGGTGATTTCTCTGAGAATTACAGTGAATAATTTCTAACAATCTAGTTAGTATTACTATGAACTTGATTTCAATAAGATATAAAAACTTTACTCCTTTATAACTCTGTTTTCGCCTTTATTATTGTTACAAATTACATTTTTTAACTTCTGAGCCCATTAGTATAGATTTATAAAGACTATTTTAGATAGTTGTCTGTTAAATAAGAAAAAAGAGTAATAAAAATTAATACAGACTTTTATATTAACCTGTGTAGTTAAAAAATCAATCCTAAATATTCATTGGAAGGACTAGTGCTGAAGCTGAAGCTCCAATATTTTGGCCACCTGATTCAAAGAGCTGACTCATTGGAAAAGTGGGAAAGATTGAGGGCAAGAAGGGAAGGGGGAAACAGAGGATGAGATGGTTGGGTGGTATCACTGACTGCATGGACATGAGTTTGAGCAAACTCAAGGCGACAGTTAAGGACAGGGAAGTCTGGAAAGCTGCACTTCCTGGATTCACAAAGAGTCAGACATGACTTAGTGACTGAACAAGTGAGCTTTCCCAGTGTTCTTTATTCCTTCATGCAGATTCAAGTTACTCTCTAGTGTCTTTTTATTTTAGACTAAATGACTCCCTTTAGTGTTTCTTTAAGGGCACGTCTACTAGCAACAAATTCTCTTGTTTTTTTCTGGTTTATCTTTACAAAATAGTTTTACTGAATGAGAATGCTTGTTGACAATTGTGTTTTTTCTTTAAGCACTTCAAATATGTCATCCTACTGTTTCTGGCCTTCATAGTATCTGATGAGAATTCAGCTCTTAATCTCATTCAGGGGCCCTTGTACATAATGAAAGTCTTTTTTTTTTTTCCTCTTGCTGCTTTCAAAATTCTCTTCAGCTTGGTCTTTTGACAGTTTATTAAATGTATTTTACTGAAGATTTCATTAAATTTATCCTATTGGAGTTCACTGACTTTTTTGGATGTGTAGATTAATGCTTTTCATCAAATTGGGAAGTTTACAGCCATTATTCCTTCAAATATTATTTCTGCTTCTTTCTCTCCTTCTGGACCTCCCATTATGCATATATTCATATGTTGATATCATTGGTGTTGTCCTGCAATTGTCTTAGACTCTTTTACTTCATTGTTCTTCATTTTTTTTCTTTTGATTCCTCAGACTAGATTACCTCAGTTGAACTCATATGTCAGATTATATCTGCTAGTGAGTGCCTCTAGTGAATTTTTCATTTCAGTTATTGTACTATTTAATACCAGAATTTCTATTTTTTTTCCTCTTTATAATTTCTACCTTTTGACTGAGATTTTCTATGAGATATTGTTCCCACAGTTTGATTTTTTGTACGTGGTTTCCTTTGGCTCTATAAACATATTTAAAATATGTGTGCAGAAACTCCTGTATCTCTGCTCCTCAAGGACAGTTTCTATTGATTGTTTTTGGCAGTATGTTTTACCTATACTCTCTTGTTTCTCTGCATGCCTTATGATTTTTTATTGTTAAAAGTGGACATTTTGAAGATTGCAGTGTGGCAACTCTGGAAATTAGATTCTCCCCTCCCGGGATTGTTAGTGCTGCTGGTTGTAGCAGTAGTTGCTTGTTTGTCAGAGACTTTCCAGAGCTAGTTTTGTAAAGTATATATTCTTTGCTGTACATAGCCACTAAAGTCTCTGTTTCAGGTTAATGGTCAACCAGTGATTGTGCAGAAATTTCTTTAAAGCCCGGAACTAAGAAAAATCTCCTGGTCTTTGCACATGGGCGCTGTGTGTATGTATATTTCTGGATATGCCCTCAACACTCAGCCAGGCAGTTTATAGCACTGCCTTATCTTTCACTTCCTGTTTGGACAGAGCCTGAAAGTCAGAGAGAGGTGAGAGCTGAGGGCTTTCTCAGGTCCTTTATGATCATGTGCACAGTCCTTTGTGGATTTCTTTCTCATTTTAGTTTTGTCAGCTTTTGCTGATGAAATATTAGCTACAAAAACCAATTTAGTTGCCATCTTTCTTATACAGTAACCCTTTCATAGTATAAGATTTCCTTCCTTATCTCATTATATTCCTTAGTCTAATAATAACATAGACATGCAAGCTTTCTTATGTTCATTGTTCATATCATATAACTTCCTATACTTTTATTTTCAACCTATCTGTGTCATAATATCAAAACAATGCCTATAATGGCATAAGCAAGGTCACTTAAAAAAAGTGTAAATTTTTGCTTCTCAGTTGGAGAGATTAGTCTATTACATGTAAAATAGCTTATTGATGTGGTTAGGTTTAAACCTACTACTTTGCTTTTCAATTTGTTTTCTATTGGTTGTGTTTGAGTTTTTGTTTCTCTGTTCCTCCTTTGCTATCTTCTTCTGGGTTAATTAATTTTTTAAGCTTTCCATTTAACTTCTTGTTACAGCTTTTTAACTTTGACTTTTTGTATTATTTTTAGTGCGTGCTTTAGGAATTATAATATATATCCTTACTATTTCAGTCTACTTAGAGTTAATAATATAAAAAGATTATTTTTAAGATGTTCTATATACCTTGTTTTGGGAGCATGTGATTATGAACTGCCTTGGGTTTGTTGTTTTATGTACTTATACTTCTTGGGGGTTCACTAAGCTTCTTAAGTTTTTTGATTAGTATGATGCATTCATGCTTTTTGCCAGACTTGGAATATTTTCAGGATTATGTCTTCAAGTGATTTTTCACTCCATTCTCTCTCTCCTCTCCTCTGGGACTCCAAATACATGTATGTTATATGCTGCAGTCTTATTTGCTTGAGGTATTAGATCAGGAATAGGCAAACTGTTGCCTCCTGGACAAATTTGGCCTGTTTTCTCAGGGCTTCTCTACCTATAAATGGGAACTAAGAATGGTTTTTACATTTGTAAAAGTTTATATAAAATAAAAAGGAAAACAAAGAAGAATATGCAATAGAGGGAGTATTGTAAAGTCTTATTTATTTACTATCTGGCGCTTTACACAAAAACATTCCTGTCTCCTGTGTTAGGGAATGGAGTTTGTGGCTGTTAGAGTGATCAGAATTTGAGAGGAGAAGTCCTGGAGAGGAGGAAACCATACATGGATGGAGCTTGCAAATCTGCTCATCAATTCCCCTCTACCTCCATGATACTCAGGCTGGGAATTGGTCTCAGAGGAAAAGATTTATGAAGGTGGTCCTCAAACACTGTGATTTCTTCAAAGGTCAAAGAACCCTACAATTTCTGAAGGCTTTATTTACTCTTCTGTTCTTTCCAATAGCAGTTAGCTTTATATTTTTTTGTCAGAATTTATGATTGATTATATTCTTTGCAGCCAAAGATGTAGAAGCTCTATATAGTCAACAAAAACAACACCAGGAGCTGACTGTGGCTCAGACCATGAACTCCTTATTACCAAATTCAGACTCAAATTGAAGAAAGTAGGGAACACCGCTAGACCATTCAGGTATGACCTAAATCAAATCCCTTATGATTATACAGTGGAAATGAGAAATAGATTTAAGGGCCTAGATCTGATAGAGTGCCTGATGAAATATGGAATGAGGTTCAAGACATTGTACAGGAGACAGGGATCAAGACCATCCCCATGGAAAAGAAATGCAAAAAAGCAAAACGGCTCTCTGAGGAGGACTTACA
Source organism: Madoqua kirkii (assembly GCA_006408675.1). Taxonomy (NCBI): domain Eukaryota; kingdom Metazoa; phylum Chordata; class Mammalia; order Artiodactyla; family Bovidae; genus Madoqua; species Madoqua kirkii. The sequence continues at coordinate 6,204 of SJYC01050731.1, read as the reverse complement.
AATAGCTGTGAAAAGAAGAGATGCAAAAAACAACAGAGAAAAGGAAAGATATAAGGATCTGAATGCAGAGTTCCAAGGAATAGCAAGAAGAGATAAGAAAGCCTTCTTCAGTGATCAATGCAAAGAAATAGAGGAAAAGAACAGAATGGGAAAGACCAGAGATCTCTTCAAGAAAGATACCAAGGGAACATTTCATGCAAAGATGGGCTTGATAAAGGACAGAAATAGTGTGAATCTAACAGAAGCAGAAGATATTAAGAAGAGGTGGCAAGAATACACATGTACAAAAAAAATCTTTACAACCTGGATAATCACAATGGTGGGATCACTCACTAGAGCCAGACATCTTGGAATGTGAAGTCAAGTGGGCCTTAGAAAGCATTACTAAGAACAAAGCTAGTGGAGGTGATGGAATTCCAGTGGAGCTATTTCAAATCCTGAAAGATGATGCTGTGAAAGCGCTGCACTCAATATGCCAGCAAATTTGGAAAACTCAGCAGTGGCCACAGGACTGGAAAACATCAGTTTTCATTCCAATCCCAAAAAAAGGCAATGCCAAAGAATGCTCAAACTACCACACAATTGCACTCATCTCACATGCACATCAAAATTCTCCAAGCCAGGTTTCAGCAAACGTGAACTGTGAACATCCAGATGTTCAAGCTGGTTTTAGAAAAGGCAGAGGAACCAGAGATCAAATTGCCAACATCCGCTGGATCATGGAAAATGCAAGAGAGTTCCAGAAAAACATCTATGTCTGCTTTATTGACTATGCCAAAGCCTTTGACTGTGTGGATCACGATAAACTGTGGAAAATTCTGAAAGAGATGGGAATACCAGACCATCTGACCTGCTTCTTGACAAACCTGTATGCAGGTCAGGAAGCAACAGTTAGTACTGGACATGGAACAGCAGACTGGTTTCAAATAGGAAAAAGTACGTCAAGCTGTATGTTGTCACCCTGCTTATTTAACTTATATGCAGGGTACATCATGAGAAACTCTGGGCTGGAAGAATCACAAGCTGGAATCAAGATTGCCGGGAGAAATATCAATAACCTCAGGTACACAGATGACACCACCCTTATGGCAGAAAGTGAAGAGGAACTAAAAAGCCTCTTGATGAAAGTGCACGTGGAAAATGAAAAAGTTGGCTTAAAGCTCAACACTCAGAAAACGAAAATCATGGCATCTGGTCACATCACTTCATGGGAAATAGATGGGGAAACAGTGGAAACAGTGTCAGACTTTATTTCGGGGGGCTCCAAATTCACTACAGATAGTGTTTGCAGCCATGAAATTAAAAGATGCTTACTCTTTGGAAGAAAAGTTATGACCAACCTACATAGCATATTCAAAAGCAGAGACATTAGTTTGGTGACTAAGGTCCATCTAGTCAAGGCCATGGTTTTTCCTGTGGTCACGTTTGGATGTGAGAGTTGGACTGTGAGGAAGGCTGAGCACTGAAGAATTGATGCTTTTGAACTGTGGTGTTGGAGAAGACTCTTGAGAGTCCCTTGGACTGCAAGGAGATCCAACCAATCCATTCTGAAGGAGATCAGCCCCGGGATTTCTTTGGAAGGAATGATGCTAAAGCTGAAACTCCAGTACTTTGGCCACCTCATGCAAAGAGTTGGCTCATTGATAAAGAATCTGATGCTGGAATGGATTGGGGGCAGGAGGAACAGGGGACGACTGAGGATGAGATGGCTAGATGGCATCACTGACGCGATGGAGGTGAGTCTGAGTGAACTCCAGGAATTGGTGATGGGCAGGGAGGCCTGGTGTGCTGTGTTTCATGGGGTCACAGAGTCAGACATAACTGAACGACTGAACTGAACTGAACTGATGCGTGTTATATGTGGGAATTTTAGTTGATATAAGTCATTCTTCCAGCACTAGAACTTGCCAGACTCATTTTAATAGAATATGAGTTATAATACAGTGATGATCAAAAGGGAAAAATTGATGGATATTAATACTCAGTTTATTTACCCACGTGTTTTATTATAGAGTTTTGGGCTCCTTGTCACCTTACCAAAAGCAGCATCTTCTAATTTGTACAAAGACTTATGTAAGAAAATGATTAAATTCATCAGGATAAGACTGTGCCCCAAATATTCATATTTAATAATTCTACCTCCAAGTCATAGAATCAGAAAGTTGTAATGGACCTTAGAGGATACATCCAATATAGAAATCTCCCTCACAATGTCCCAGGGAAGTGGGCATTCAGATTCTGGTTAAACTCCATGTAAAAGCATTATAGTTTTCATATCTTCTATAATATATCAATGCCTTTTGATTTCAAATACTTCTTTCATCCACTTCGTGAGGTGGCTTACATAATTTTGATTCAAGATTTGATAACTGCTGTCTTATATATCAAAGTCAGTCTTTTCCCACCTCTATTGCAATTGGGTTAATTCTCATCCATGGATTATCTTTCAGTTCAGTAGCTCGGTCATGTCCAGCTCTTTGTGGCCCCATGGACTGCAGCATTCCAGGATTCCTTGTCCATTACCAACTTCCACTGCTTGCTCAAACTCATGTCTATCGAGTCGGTGATGCCATCCAACCATCTCATCCTCTGTCGTCCCCTTCTCCTCCCACCTTCAATCTTTCCCAGCATCAGGGTCTTTTCCAATGAGTCAGTTTTTTGCATCAGGTGGCCAAAGTATTGATTATGTAGTATGGATTATGGAGACAGCTTAAAAAATGTGAATTGTATCTTGAAATTTATGGACATGTTTGAAGATTGTTCTAAGTTCTTAGTTAAATCCCTTCAGTTAATCTTTACACTGAAGAAACAACTCACACTGGATAACCAGGGAGGGCAACTATTTTCAGATGTAACTTTCTCCAGTTTAATAGCCAACTGAAGCACTGTGACATGTAGGAAGCCAGATAATGTTGTTGCTTATTATGTAGTATGGTTATGGAGACAGCTTAAAAAATGTGAATTGTATCTTGAAATTTATGGACATGTTTGAAGATTGTTCTAAGTTCTTAGTTAAATCCCTTCAGTTAATCTTTACACTGAAGAAACAACTCACACTGGATAACCAGGGAGGGCAACTATTTTCAGATGTAACTTTCTCCAGTTTAATAGCCAACTGAAGCACTGTGACATGTAGGAAGCCAGATAATGTTGTTGCTTCATCGCTAAGTCATGTCTGACTGTGACCCCATAGACTATAGCCCACTAGGCCCCTCTGTCCATGGGATTTGCCAGGCAAGAGTACTGGAGTGGGTTATCATTTCTGGGAAGCCAGAGATATGCACTTATAAAAACATTCTACAATAAACATACCAATGAAGGTGTGGCAAACACACTCTTCAAAGATGTTTGCAAGACAGCTCTGATCTTCCTTTTCAGTCAACTAAGTTTTTAATACATGAGAGATTCAAATTAAAATAAATATTTCCAACATGAATTGATCTTTTCAATGGAAATCTTTTAAGCACTTGACAAGATGCTGACTACGGACTTTATGTATCTTGCATTTCTGTCTACCTATTGCTACCCATATAATTTAATAGGAGAAAATTGCCATCAAGTAATAATGTGTGGTCAGAATGTCATGTACAGCTTCATGCTGTTGCTCTGGTATTATAATTTTACAGACAAATAAAAACTACATCTTAATATTTGTTCTCTAATTTCACTGCAAAATATAAGGAAGTCATTAGTCATGCAAAGATTTACAACTTGAAAATACAGTTTCCAGCTAAGGCAATTTATCACCCATAAGAAATCTAGGGAAGAATGCAAGCTATTTTCATCTGTGTTAATTACCATGCTATCTTACTTTCATTTTCCATTTATGTACCTGAAAGATTTGCTTGCCCACAATCTCACTCTATTTTCTGTATCTACAAATGAAATATCTCTGGGATACTCAGGCCCTATATTCCTCAAGTGAGAAAAGATAAGAAGTCTTTGGTTAAAAAGAAAACACCTAATCCATATTTTGGGGGTGCGGGAGATAGAATTCAATCATAGATCTTAGATGTAAAATATCCTAAATGCACTATTCTAGGTTGTACACCAGGGAAACTTTTATACTTCTGAAGTTTCTCTTCTTTCCAAAGGTGTGTGTGTGTGTGTGTGTGTGTGTGAGAGAGAGAGAGAGAGAGAGAGAGAGAGAGAGAGAGAGAGAGACAGACAGACAGACAGACAGACAGACAGAGAGAGAGTGACAGAGAGAGAACACTAATAAGAGAGGTTTTATGTCGTGATAAAGACTTAGTGATTAAACAACAAAATACCGTATTTTAGGTGTGAATGCTAAAATGATAAACATCTCTTATAAATTATATTTCTAATGTGAGAGGAAATCATGTTTACTTGAACTTATTGCCAGTAAGAAAGTATGTGTATATGCATGTAAGTGTGTGTGTCAGATCAAGGGGTATTTGAACCATTTCTTATATCTGTGCTGTATGAAAAAGCATCATGTGATACTTTGCAAAAGAAAGAGAAAATAAACACCCCTATTCTTCAATAATCAAAATTCTACTCATACTACTACTTCAACAAACCTTTGTTTGCATGTAAAGGTGAGAAGGAGGGGAAGGGAGCAGATTTCAGATCCCAAAGTGAAATGCAGTGAAAGTCTCTCAGTTGTGTTTGATTCTTTGTGACCCCATGGACTGTCCATGGAATTCTCCAGGCCAGAATACTGGGGTGGTAGCCTTTCCCTTCTCCAGGGGATCTTCCCAACCCAAGGATCAAACCTAGGTCTCCCACATTGCAGGTGGATTCTTTACCAACTGAGCCACAAGGGAGGACCAAGAACACTGGAGTATGTAGCTTATCCCTTCTCCAGGGGATTTTCCTGACCCAGGAATCATGCTGGGGTCTACTGCATTGCAGGTGGATTATTTACCAACTGAACTATCAGGGAAGCCCTGGTTCCCCAAGGCCACCACCAAAAGCAATAAAATTATTTTCAGTCAGTTCAGTTCAGTCGCTCAGTTTTGTCCAGCTGTTTGTGACCCCATGGACTGCAGCACTCCAGGCCTCCCTGTCCATCACCAACTCCAGAGCTTGTTCAAACTCATGTCTATCGAGTCGGTGATGCCATCCAACCATCTCATCCCCTGTCAGATGGCATTATTGGATGGTAAAATTATTTTACAACTACCAAAATACTGCATCTTCTAAATTTTTTCCTCAATGCTCATTTTCACATTGACTTCTTTCCATTGTTAGAATTTTATACAATCATTCTCACTATTTGCTTTGTGAATGAAGTTCATGAAGCAGCAATGAAGACACTTTTCTTAGGGTTCAGTGGAACTATTGATCCCAACTATTACAGTATTGGAGATTGTTTCTAGTCGCACATACAACTCTCCTCTGACACACATACATATTCATGGAATTAGAAAGAGAAGGGTGATGTGTGAGAATGGTGTCATTTACTACCAAGCTTCCCTAACTTTATAGAAACAGCTACTTCTTAGGCACCACCTGTAAGATTTGGGGCCCAGAGATCAACCAAGCAGGCTAATTATTGGTTTCTTATGTACTGATTCGAAGTTCTACTAATTCTAAAAGGAATATGCAGAGAATTGCCAAGTAACATAAAAACTTCATTAAATGCATTATTAATGGTGACTAAACCTTCTATGCTTGTAAGAATGCTCTCCAAATATTAGTCACTGTTGACTGAGAAAAAAATACACAACCTAAAATTTGAGAATGGTGTTTTATCTGGCAAACTTTCTTTCTTTTTTTTTTTTTAAATTTTGTTTTTACTTTAGGGACTTAAGCCTTGGAGACAGCCTCGCAAACAGCTCCCATTTGTACGTATGGGAAGATACAAGAGTCTGCACTCACTAAAATCAGCCCTTTCACACGCACTTTATCTAGGGCCAGTCTCCCGCTTTTCTCTATTCTGAATCCCTTCTGGGTACAGTTAGGGGTGACTGTAGATAATAGAATGAGAAAGACTGGGGATGTTTTCAAGAAAATTAGAGATACCAGGGGAACATCTCATGCAAAGATGGGCACAATAAAGGAGAGAAATGGTATGGACCTAGCAGAAGTATATTAAGAAGAGGTGACAGGGATACACAGAAGAACTATGCAAAAACGATCTTCATGACCCAGATAACCACAATGGTGTGATCACTCACCTAGAGCCAGACATCCTGGAATGTGAAGTCAAGTGGGACTTAGGAAACATCACTACAA
>SJYC01050726.1:0-14067 GCA_006408675.1 Madoqua kirkii | reverse complement strand
GTCCTACTCTGTAGATCAGCGCATCAGGCACTTAAAGGGGCACCCTAGGTGGGGTTCTACTCTGTTGTTCCATGTACCAGGCACTTGATGGGCCAGATTTTATATTGTTAAGCTGAGAATGCTGGCATGTAGGGAGAAAGAGGCTATGGTGATGGCTCCAACCCTGTGCATGACTCAGCAGAATTGCCTTGCTTCCATGGCTGCCTGACTTTCCTCCACAGGCTTTTCCCACCACAGTCTCCTCCCTCACATCCCTTTGATCCATTTCTCCACAGTCAACAGCAGCCCTTCTTCTGGGATTGCTCCACAGTCCCTGTGCTCTAGCTCCCAGACACTAAACCTTCTAGGGGACATGCATCCCTGTCCAGGGTACCTATGGCTGTGGCAAGGACTGTCTGATTCTCATTCCATTTAGGCTGCCACAGATCAGCTGCTTCACTCTCAATCTTAAATGTTTCTCCTCTGATCCAGACAATTGCCCTGATATGGGAATCAGACCCCTAGTTCAGTTGTCCCACTCACCAAGGGCAGGTCCAGTCCTACGAACACTCCTGTTTTTCTCCCTACTTCCTTTATCCTACAGAGTTTTGGATGGTTCTTTTTCGGTGCTCAGGTACTCCTGTTTGCTCTCAACTGGTGTTCTGCCTATAATACTAATTTTTTAAGAGTGAGAATAGTTGTGTTAAGAAAAAGTGTAAAACACCTGTAATATTCCATTGAGAATATATTAAAATCACACCACTGGAGTATCCCATGTTGTTGTTTAATGGCTAAGTCGTGTCTGACTCTTTTGTGACCCCATGGACTGTAGCCCACCAGACTCGTCTGTTCATGAGATTTCCCAGGCAAGAATCCTGGAGTGGGTTACCATTTCTTTCTCCAGGAGCATCCCACAAATCACACCAAATGACCAATAGGCATTTCAAAGTGGCAATGAAGTCCTACAAAAGGGCCTAGTCCTACAAAAGGGCTCAGTAAATCTTGAAGGAATAAATAAATGAAAAATGGTAACTTTCTTAGACAAGGGAAGAGATGCTAACAAGGACACAGTTGGCAATTAGAAAAAAGGAATCATGTGACCCATTATGCACTATTTTAACATATTCCTAAAAATAAGGTTGAGTGCTGATTTTTTTGGTTTTATTTAAATTGTATGAGGTAGCTTTAATGTAGCAAATCAGCTATTAAAATTGCAAAAATTCATCTTCTGGGACTTCCCTGATAGTCCAGTGTTTAAGGCTTCACTTTCCAATACAGGAGGTGCAGGTTCAATCCCTGGTAGGCGAGTTAAGATCTTACATGCCTCATATCCAAATAACCAGAACATAAACAACAGAAGCAATATTGTAATAAATTCAATAAAGACTTAAAAAAATAGTCCACATTAAAAAAATCTTTAAAAAAGAAGTTCATCTTTCTATTAGCATGACAGTTTACTACCAGCACTGACTAGATGTGTTGAAACTAATTACCTGGGTAATTAATCTCTTCATTATTCCTTACAAAGCAAAATAACCATAAAGTGGCCTTTATAATCAGCAATCCTTTAACTTTACTCCAAAGAAAAGGCAGATCTTATATTATCATGAAGTCAAAGTGCTCAGAGAAGTTCTGGGATCTTCTCATCCTCACCTCCAAAGCACAAAACACTTAAAGAAGGGCAGATCTTGGAAAAAAGGTCCAATCTAAAGTATATTGGGTGGCATGACCTGGTAAAAAATTGATTTTAGCATTCATACCTCTTCCTCCCCAAGAATTACTCCAGTTTATGCCTATTGAGGTGGGGAGCAAAGATACCTTTGGTCCTTTGAACACAGAAATCACCCTCTGCTTTTCACTGCCCACTGCATTATTCTGATTACTGGAATATTGTGCACAGGTTATTCAACTTTCTTGTTATTATGCTTCTAGTTTTCCCTCATTAAACAGGGGGCAACATCTAGCCCTCGTTATACAATGTATTATTATGTTATGATTTTTAAATATTTTTGAAAGTGGGAGAAGCAAGATGGGAAAGAGGACATTGAACTCACCCCCCCCCCACACCCCAAACAGTAAAAATGGTGGTGTTACTCTCACTGAAAACTAACTGGAGGTTGGAGAATTTCTGGGATCTTCTCATCCTCACCTCCAAAGCACAAAGCAGAAAGTCTCTTCTACAACCAAGCCTGTCAAGAAAGATCCACAAGGAGTCAAGTAAGGAGGATAAATGATCATGTTGGGACCTACACCACTAGCAGAGGACACAGAAGAGCAGGGGGATGTCATAAGCTTGGAAATACTTCCTATGGAGTGAGAGATTCTAGCCACATGTTTGGCACTGCAGCCCTGGGATCTGACACTGGGAAGATGAGTCCCCTCATCTGGTTTGAAAATCAGTGGGATTTATTATAGGGGCTATGAGAAACTGAGACTTTATCATGAAGAGTATGCACACACACTTCCTTACTCCCAGGAACATAGCAAAGAAAGCATATTAAAAACAGCCTGGGGCTCTGGTATATTTCTCACAACTGCCCCAGGGTGCACTCCAGCTTTCACAGGGCTACTGTTCCAGCTCAACTTTCTCTGGTTCTGCTCTTCACTAGGGTGGAGGTGCTGTTGCTAGGGGAGAATGCACACTTAGAGGGAATGGGCCCAGCTTGAGCCCGATCTTTAGGGCTTCTATTACAGCACCTTGGACCTCAGCCCTATGTCCAATAAGGTGGTGACCACCCTTAAGCATAGAAGAAGCCCCAGCTCACATATGCCTCTGTCTCTAGCCTCTCCATATTCAACCCTACCTCCAACTAAGATGGTAGCTGTCAGAACACCAAGGGGAAGATGTGACCTGTGTTCATTTCTCAACCAGCTCTTCCGTCAAAGCCACTGGGTATACACAGACTGCATAGGGACACTACCACACAAGGACACCCCTTCAAGATCAGAGTACTAACAATTTCACTTCATTCTGTAGAAATAAATTTAAACAAAATGAAAAGATAAAGGAATATGTTTCAAATGAAAGACAAGAACCCTGCCCTCACCCCAAATCCTAAGAAAACAAAGATAAATAATTTACCAGATAAAAAGTACAAAGCAATAGTAATAAGAATGCTAAATGAACTTGGAAAAAAAAAAGAGATAAGCTCAGTGAAAATTTTAACAAACAATTAAAAATAACCATCCAATCAGAACATTAAAAAGAAGAATTTAAAAAAATGAGAATAGCTAAAGAGGTCTATGAGACAACATCAACCATAGTAACATTCACATAAGTGTCCCAGGAGAAGAGAGAAAGAAGTAGAGAATGTATTTGATGAAGTTATGGTTGAAAAATTCCAGAAGAAACTTCCTGGTACAAGAAGAATAGTAATAGCAAACATGAACTCAAAGAGACACATTATGATTAAAATTGCAAAAGGTAAAAATAAAGAAAAAAATTTAAAGGCAGCAAGAGAAAAACAAGAATCACATATAAGAGAGCTCCTGCAAAACTATCAATTGATGTCTCTACAGAAACTTTGCTGGTCATAAGGGACTGGCATGATATATTTAAAGTACTGAAAGGAGAAAACCTACAATTTATGATACTATATCCAGAAAATTTATTCAGAATTAAAGCAGAGGAAAAGCACTTCTCAGACAAAAGCTGAAAAAGTTTATCAATACTCAACTGAACTTACAGGAACTATTAGAAGGTATCCTCTAAGAAATGAAAATGTTACAAGAAGTAAGAATTTATAGGAAATAAAAAATTTCACTAGCAAAAGCTAATATATAGTAGATGTAATGGATCAACCACTTACACGAGCAAATATGAGATTAAAAGACAACAATTGTAAAATCACTAAAATAAACAGTTAAGGGGTGGACATGAACATATAAAGTAAGACCTAAAAACACAAAATGTGGGGGAAGAGAGTATAAAATGTAGTTTCTTAAGCATGTATTTGAACTTCAGTGACTGTCAGCTTAGAATAATTACAGGAAGAAGAGGGTCGGATGAAATGAGAGAGTAGCATTGACATATCCGGTGGATCAAAGAGTAAATAATTTGCCTGCAATGCAGGAGACCTATGTTCGATTCCTGGGTTGGGAAGGTCCCCTGGAGAAGGAAATGGCAACCCACTCCAGTATTCTTGCCTGGAAAATCCCATGGACAGAGGAGCCTGGTGGGCTACAGTACATGGGGTTGCAAAGAGTGGGACATGACTGAGTGACTAATACACACACATATACCATCATGCAGTATATATAAAATAGTGGATTGGTAGCTCCTATATAGCACAGGGAGCTCAGCTGAGTGTTCTGTGATGACCTAGAGGAGTGGAGTGGGGAGAGGCAGGAGGGAGGCTCAAGACCCAGGGAATGTATGTATACATAGAGTTGTTTCACATTGTTGTAAATCAGAAACTAACACAACATTGTAAAGCAATTATACTCCAATTAAAAAATGATAATGAGGGCAAGGGGAGGGTGGTCCTAAGATGGTGGAGGAATAGGATGGGGAGAACACCTTCTCCCCCACAAATTCATCAAAAGATCATTTGAATGCTGAGCAACTTCCATAAAACAACTTCTGAACACTGGTGGAGGACACCAGGGACCGAAAAAGGCAGCCCATTCTGTTTGAAAGTAGGTAAGACAAAATATCGGAGAAGGCAGTAGTAACGCACTCCAGTACTCTTGCCTGGCAAATCCAATGGACAGAGGAGCCTGGTAGGCTGCAGTCCATGGGGTCGCTAGGATTTGAACATGACTGAGCGACTTCACTTTCACTTTTCACTTCCATGCACTGGAGAAGGAAATGGCAACCCACTCCAGTGTTCTTGCCTGGAGAATCCCAGGGATAGGGGAGCCTGGTGGGTTGCCATCTATGAGATCGCAGAGTCGGACACAACTGAAGTGACGCAACAGCAGCAGCAGCAGCAGGACAAAATATAAAAGATAAAAAGAGAAACAAGAGTTAGGGATGGAAATCCATCCCTGGGAAGGAGTTGTGAAGGAGGAGAAATTTCCAAACACCAGGAAACCCTCTTACCGGTAGGTCTGTGGGGAGTTTTGGAATCTCAGGGGGCAACATAACCAGGAAGGAAAACACACACACACACACACACACACACACACACACACATTACAATGCGCCTGACCACAACTCCCAGTGGATAAGTAGCCCAGACGCTCATGTCCCCCAACAGTGAATGGGGGCTGAACAGGGAAGCGCCAGCTGCATGCTTAGGGTAAGGACCAGGCCTGAATGTCCTGAGGACAGTTTGAGGGAGCTAACATGAGATAGGAACACAAACTGTGGGATAGCCAGAGAGAGAAAGAAAGAAGAGAGAGAGAGAGAGAGAGAGAGAGAGAGAACTTTCCCATGAAAAGCTCTAACCTAAGGCACTGTCAGGCCTGCTCACAGAACTAAGGATTGAGAGAATAGCAGAGGAGAGCTAGCTGTCTGCAGATTAGCCCATCCCCCCACCAGAGGCAGAGAGGCAGGTGGGCAGCAGCCAGAGCTGGAAGGCGAAGGGCAATCTTATTCCTAGAGAAGGCATCCTCCACCAAATCAAGGGCAGGCTCCCAAATGCTAATCAAGTCATCCTGGGATCCTGGGCAGTTGACATCCACCAGGACAGTTACAGTCAGAGATTAGCTCCCAGAGGAGACATACAGCACACCTGAGATGGCACTCTTGCTGTGTACCTAGGAAACCGAAGGGCTGGGACCGGGGAGATGATAAGATGCACTTCCTTCCTGGGAGAGTGTGCTCACCAATAACCTGGTTGCCTGAGCTGCTTGGACCTGGAAAGGGTGAAAAACGCAGATCCAACTGAGTCTGTGCTTTGTGGAGTACATGAGAACCTGAAACTGAGCAGCTTAGACCTGGTAAATACATGCAACCCAGGGCCTGCTTTAGACAGTTCTGCTGCAGAGCAACCTGAGCAGTGTAGATGAGGAAAGCAAACATGCCATGAGCGGAGGCAAACCCAGTGTGGCACAGACACTGCAAGCACTCCCCACATATGCCAGAGTTATTTGTTTGCAGTGTTCCTCCCTCACCACAGCACAACCGAACAAGTGAGCCTAAATAAGTAACCACTTTTGCCCCTTGTGTCAGAGTGGAAATTAGACACTGCAGAGACTTGCAAGCAAAGGAAGCCAAAATTAAAAAAAAAAAAAAAAAAAAAAGAGGGAACAACTTTGGAAGTGACAGGTGCAACAGATTAAAACCTATATTAGAAAGGGCCTATAGGCCCTTGAAAAGAAGCATAAGCTGGAACAAGGAACTATCTGAAACTGAACGTACACAACATTGCCTTCAACAGCTCCAGAGAAATTCCAGAATATGTTTTATTATCATTTTTAATTTTTTTAATTTTAAGTTCTTTATTGTTCCTTAATTTTCATTTTATAGCCTACTATTAACTTGCAAAAGACTATTTTTAAAGCAAATTTCATATATATATGTCTTACAACTTTTGTGATTAAAAAAAAAAATATTGTATTTTTGAGAGTCTAACCTCCACTCTATATTTTTAATCTTTGCTTTTTGGTATTTATTATCAGTTTTGTACCTGCAAGAATCCAATCTTCAGTACCCATTTCATTACCTCTCTGAGTGTTCCAGATGGTGGAGAGTACACAGGGAATTGATTACTGGCTAGATTGCTCTCTCCCTTTTTGATTCTCCCTCTTCTCCTGGTCATCTCTATCTCCCTCCTCCCTTTTCTCTTCTCCATGTAACTCTGTGAACCTCTCTGCCTCTCTGGGTATCCCTCACTGTGGAAAATCTTTTTACCATTAATCTAGATGTTTTATCATTGGTGCTGTATGGATGGGGACGTGTTGAGGCTACTGTAAGAGAAAGACTGAAAGCCAGAGGCAGGAGGCTTAAATCCAAAAACATGAGAACACCAGAAAACTCCTGACTCCGGGAAACATTAACTGAAAAGAGCTCATCCAAAAGCCTCCATACCTACACTGAAACTAAGCTCTACCCAAAAGCCAATAAGTTTCAGAGAAAGATATACCATGCTAATTCTCAAACAATGCAGGAACATAACCCTGGTGGCCAAAAGTCACGCCAAATTCATAGATGCTTCAGAACTTACTATTGGGCACTTCATTATACTCCAGAGAGAAGATATGCAGCTCCAGAACACCAACGTAAGCTTCCCTAACCAAGAAACCTAGACAAGTCACTCGTCCAACCCCACCTACAGGGAGGAATCTTCACAGTAAAGAGGAACCACAAACTTCCAGCCAAGAGAAAGACCACCCCAAACACAGTTATCTAAACAGGTGAAAAGGCAGAGAAATATTCAGCAGGTAAAGGAACAAGATAAATGCCCTCCAAACCAAACAAAAGAGGAGATAGGGAGATTACCTGAAAAAGAATTCAGAATAATGAGAATAAAAGTAATCCAAAATCTTGAATACAAAATGTAGTTACAGATAAATAGTCTGGAGACAACGATTGGGAAGATGCAAGAAATGTTTAACCAAGATCTAGAAGAAACAAAAAAGAGTCAATGAATAATGAATAATGCAATAACTGAGATCAAAAGCACTCTGGAGGGAACCAAGAGTAGAATAATTGAGGCAGAAGATAAGATAAGTGAGGTTGAATATAGAATGGTGGAAATAAATGAAGCAGAGAGGAAAAAAGAAAAAAAAAAAGAATTAAAAGAAATGAGGACAACCTCAGAGACATCTGGGACAATGTTAAATGCCCCAACATTCGAATCATAGGAATTCCAGAAGGCGGCAAAATTTAAGACCATGAGAAAATACTGGATGAGATAGTAGTGGAAAACTACCCTAAAAGGAAAAGGAAATATCCACCCAAGTCCAAGAAACCTAGAGTCCCAAACAGGATAAACCCAAGGTAAAACGCCCCAAGACACATACTAATCAAATTAAAAACAAAGAACAAATATTAAAAGCAGCAGGGGAAAAAGAGCAAATAAAACACTAGGGGATTCCCATAAGGATAATAGCTGATCTTTCAATAGACACTCGTCAGGCCAGAAGGGAATGGCAGGACATACTTAAAGTAATGAAAGAGAAAAACCTACAACCCAGATTACTGTACCCAGCAAGGATCTCATTCAGATATGCAGGAGAAATCAAAAGCTTTACAGACAAACAAAAGCTGAGAGAAATTAGCACTACCTAACCAACTCTTCAGCAAATGCTAAAAGATCTTCTCTAGACAGGAAACACAGGAAAGGTGTATAAACTCTAACCCAAAACAACAAAGTAAATGGCAATGGGTTCATACTTATCAATAATTACCTTAAATGTAAATAGGTTGATTTCCCCAACCAAAAGACAAAGACTGGCTGAATGGATACAAAAACAAGACACCTATATATGGTGTCTACAAGAGACTCACCTCAAAAGAAGGGACACATACAAACTGAAAGTGATGGGCTGGAAAAATATATTTCACTCAAATGGAAACCAAAAGAAAGCAGGAGTAGTAACACTCATATCAGATAAAATAGACTTTGAAATAAAGGATGTGAAAACAGACAAAAAAGGACACTACGTAATGATCAAAGGATCAATCCAAGAAGAATATATAATAATTATAAATATATATGCACCCAATATAGGAGCACTGCAATATGTAAGTCAAATGCTAACAAATATGAAAAGGGAAATTAACAGTAACACAATAGAAGTGTGACACTTTAATACATCACTCATAACTATGGATAGAGCAAATAAACAGAAAATCAGCAAGGAAACACAACCGTTAAATGATATAATGGACCAGTTTGATCTAATTGATATCTATAGGACATTTCACTCCCAAACAATGAATTTCACCTTTATCTCAAGTGCACAAGAAACCTTCTTCAGGATAGATCACATCTTGGGCCATAAATTGTACCTTGGTAATTTAAAAAAAAAATCAAAATCATTTCAATCCTCTTTTCTGATTATAATACAGTAAGATTAGATGTCAACTACAGGGGAAAAAAAAAACTAAAATACAAAGATATGGAGGTTAAACAACATGCTTTTCAATAACCAACAAATCACAGAAGAAATTTAAAAAGATCAAAATATGCATAGAAATGAGTGAAAATGAAAACACAAAACCCCCAAACCTATGGGATTCAATAAAAGCAGTGCTAAGAAACCTGCCTCTTGAGAAACCTATATGCAGGTCAAGAAGCAACAGTTAGAACTGGACATGGAACAACAGACTGGTTCCAAATAGGAAAAGGAGTATGTCAAGGCTATATATTGTCACCCTGATTATTGAACTTATATGCACAGTACATCCTGAGAAACGCTGGGCTGGAAGAAGCACAAGCTGGGATCCAGATTGTTGAGAGAAAGGTTAATAACCTCAGATATGCAGATGACACCACCCTTATGTCATAAAGTGAAGAGGAACTAAAAAGCCTCTTGAGGAAAGTGAAAGAAGAGAGTGAAAAAGTTGGCTTAAAGCTCAACATTCAGAAAACTAAGATCATGGCATCTGGTCCCATCACTTCATGGGAAATAGATGGGGAAACAGTGGAAACAGTGTCAGACTTAATTTTTGGGGGTTCCAAAATCAGTGCAAATGGTTACTGCAGCCAAGAAATTAAAAGATGCCTATTCTTTGGAAGGAAAGTTATTACCAACCTAGATAGCATATTCAAAAGCAGAGACATTTCTTTGCCAACAAAGGTCTGTCTAGTCAAGGCTATGGATTTTCCAGTGGTCATGTATGGATGTGAGACTTGGACTGTGAAGAAAGCTGAGCACTGAAGAATTGATGCTTTTGAACTGTGGTGTTGGAGAAGACTTTTGAGAGTCCCTTGGACTGCAAGGAGATCCAACCAGTCCATTCTAAAGGAGATTAGTCCTGGGTGTTCTTTGGAAGGAATGATGGTAAAGCTGAAACTCCAGTACTTAAGCCACCTCATGTGAAGAGCTGACTTATTGGAAAAGACTCTGATGCTGGGAGGGATTGGGGGCAGGTGGAGAAGGGAACAACAGGGGATGAGATGGCTGGATGCCATCACCGATTCGATGGACGTGAGTCTGAGTGAGCTCTGGGAGTTGGTGATGGACAGGGAGGCCTGGTATGCTGCAATTTATGGGGTGGCAAAGATTCGGACACGACTGAGCAAATGAACTGAACTGACCTGACCTGAAGGAGAAGGTTCATAGCAATACAAGCTTACCTCAATAAAGAAGAGAAAATCATATAAGTTCCCTAACTCTACACTAAAAACAACTAGAAAAGGAAGAAATGAAGAACTCCAGGGTTAGCAGAAGGAAAGAAATAAAAATTAAGGCAGAAAAAAAAATGAAAAAGAAACAATGGCGACCACAGCAAAATTCAACAAAGCAAAAAGCTGGTTCTTTGAGAAGATAAATAGAAAACTCATCCAAAGTTAGCCAGACTCATTAAGAATAAAGGGAGAACAATCAAATCAACAAAATTAGAAATGACAATGGATAAATCACAGCAGACAATACAGAAATACAAAGGATCATAAGAAACTACTATCAGCAACTATATGCCAATAAAATGGACAGCTCGGAAGGAATGAACAAATTCTTAGAAAAGTATAACTTTCTGAAACTGGACCAGGAAGAAATAGAAAGTCTTAACAGATCCATCACAAGCACGGAAATCGAAACTGTAATCAGAAATCTTCCAGCAAACAAAAGCTCAGGACCAGACAGCTTCACAGCTGAATTCTTCCAAAAATTTAGAGAAGAGCTAACATCTATCCTACTCAAACTCTTCCAGAAAATTGCAGAAGAAGATAAATGTCCAAACTCATTTTATGAGGCCACCATCACCCTAATACCAAAACCAAACAAAGATGCCACAGAAAAAGAAAACTAAAGGTCAATACCACTGATGAATATAGATGCAAAAATCCTTAACAAAATTCTAGCAAAGAGAATCCAAGAACATATTAAAAAGGTCATACACCATGACCAAGTGGGCTTTATCCCAGGGATGCAAGGATTTTTCACCATTCACAAATCAATCAATATGATACACCACATTAACAAATTGAAAGATAAAACCTTATGATTTTCTCTATAGATGCAGAGAAAGATATTGACAAATTTCAAAATCCATTTATGATGAGAAACCTTCTAGAAAGCAGGTACAGAGAGAACTTACCTCAACATAGTAAAAGACATATATGATAAACATTCAACAAACACTTCAGTGATGAAAAATTGAAAGCATTTTCCCTAAAGTCAGGAATAAGACAAGGGTGCCCACTCTCACCACTACTATGCACCACAATTTTGGAAGTTTTAGCCACAGCAATTAGAGAATAAAAATAAAATAAAGAAATTGAGATTGGTAAAGAAAAAGTAAAAATCTCACTGCAGATAACATGATCCTCTACATAGAAAACCCTAAGACATCACCAAAAAACTACTAGAGCTAATCAATGAACATAGTAAAGTTGCAGGATATAAAATTAATGCAAAGGAATTCCTTGCACTCCTATACACTAACAATGAGTAAACAGAAAGAGAAATTAAGGAAACAATCCAATTTACCATTGCAACACAAAGAATAAAACACTTAGGATTAAATCTACCTAAAGAAAAAATGATCATCGCCTCTGGTCACATAACTTCATGGGAAATATATGGGGAAACATTGGAAACAGTGGCAGATTTTATTTTGGGGGGCTCCAAAATCACTGCAGATGGTGACTGCAGCCATGAAATTAAAAGACGCTTACTCCTTTGAAGAAAAGTTATGACCAACCTAGATAGTATATTCAAAAGCAGAGACATTACTTTGCCGACTAAGGTCCGTCTAGTCAAGGCTATGGTTTTTCCTGTGGTCATGTATGGAAGTGAGATTTGGACTGTGAAGAAAGCTGAGTGCCAAAGAATTGATGGTTTTGAACTGTGGTGTTGGAGAAGACTTTTGAGAGTCCCTTGGACTGCAAGGAGATCCAACCAGTCCATTCTAAAGGAGACCATCCTAGGTGTTCACTGGAAGGACTGATGCTGAAGCTGAAACTCCAATACTTTGGCCACCTCATGCGAAGAGTTGACTCACTGGAAAAGACTCTGATGCTGGGAGGGACTAGGGGCAGGAGGAGAAAGGGACGATAGAGGATGAGATGACTGGATGGCATCACCGACTTGATGCACATGAATTTGGATGAATTCCGAGACTTGGTGATGGACATTCATGGGGTTCTGCGATTCATGGGGTTACAAATAGTCGGACATGACTGAGGGACTGAACTGAACAGAAAGGAAAAAAAGACCTATATATAGAAACCTATAAAACTCTGATTAAAGATATCAAAGATGACACAAATAGATGGAGAAATATACTTTGTTCATGAATCAGAAGGATCGATGTAGTGAAAATGACTATACTACCCAAAGCAATCTATAGATTCAGTATAATCCCTATCAAGCTACCAATGGTATTTTTCAGAGAACTAGAACAAATAATTTCACAATTTGCATGGAAATACAAAAAAACCTCAAATAACGAAAGCAATCTTGAGAAAGGAGAATGGAACTGAAGGAATCAACCTTCTTGACTTCAGACTACACTACAAAGCTACAATTATCAAGGCAGTATGATACTGGCACGAAGACAAAAATATAGATCAATTGAACAAAATAGAAAGTCCAGAGATAAATCCACGCACCTATGGACACCTTATCTTTGACAAAGGAGACAAGAATATACAATGGAGAAAAGACAACCTCTTTTAACAGTCATGCTGAGAAAGCTGGCCAACCACTTGTAAAATAGTGAAACTAGAACACTTTCTAACACCATACAAAAAAAATAAACTCGAAATGGATTATATATCTAAATGTAAGACCAGACACTATAAAACTCCTAGAGAAAAACATAGGCAAAATACTCTGACATAAATCACAGCAGGGTCCTCTATGATCCACCTCCCAGATTAATGGAAATAAAAGCAAAAATAAACAAATGGGACCTAAACTAAACATAAAAGCTTTTGCACAACAAAGGAAACTTTAAGCCAGGTGAGAAGACAGCCTTCAGAATGGGGAGAAAATAATAGAAAACAAAGCAAGTGACAAATAATTCATCTCAAAAATATACAAGCAGTATATGCAGCTCAATTCAAGAAAAATAAATGACTCAATCAAAAAAATAGGCCAAAAAACTAAACAGACATTTCTCCAAAGAAGATACACAGATGGCTAACAAATATGTGAAAAGATGCTTAACATCACTCATTATCAGAGAAATGCAAATCAAACCCACAATGAGGTACCATCTCATGCTGGTCAGAATTGCTGGAGGGTGCAGAGAAAAAGAAACCCACTTATACTGTTGGTGGGAATGCAAACTAGTACAGCCACTATGGAGAACAGTGTGGAGATTCCTTAAAAACCTGGAAATAGAACTGCCATATGACCCAGAAATCCCACTGGTGAGCACACACACCGAGGAAACCAGAATTGAAAGAGACACATGTACCTCAATGTTCATTGCAGCACTCTTGATCATAGCCAGGACATGGAAGCAACCTAGATGTCCATTGGCAGATGAATGGAAAAGAAGGCTGTGGTACATGTGCACAATGGAATATTACTCAGCCATTAAAAATAACGCATTTAAATTAGTTCTAATGAGGTGGATGAAACTGAAGCCTATTATACCAAATGAAGTAAGTCAGAAAGAAAAACACCAGTACAGTATACTAACGCATATATATAGAATTTAGAAAGATGGTAATGATTACTCTAATATGTGAGATAGCAAAAGAGATACATATGTAAAAACAGACTTTTGGACTCTGTGAGAGAAGGCAAGGGTGGGATGATTTGAGGGAATACCATTTAAACAAATATATTATCACATGGGAAATAGAGTGCCAGTCCAAGTTTGATGCATGAGACAGGGTACTGAGGGCTGGTGCACTAGGATAACCATAAGAGATGGGATGGGGAGGGAGGTGGGAAGGGGGTTCAAAATGGTGAACAGATGTGCACCCATGGCTGATTCATGTCAATGCATTGCAAAAATCACCGTAATATTGTAAAGTAGTGAGCCTCAAATTAAAAAAAATAAATTTAAAATTT
>SJYC01050723.1:0-23421 GCA_006408675.1 Madoqua kirkii | reverse complement strand
AGCACTTTTCACAGAACTAGAATAAATAATTGTAAAATTTATATAGAGCCATGAAAGGCCTTGGACAGTCAAAGCAATTTTGAGGAAAAAAAAAAAAAAAAGCTGTAGGTATCACACTCCTTTACTTAAAACTTTACTACAAAGCTACAGTAATTAAACCAGCATGTAACATGGTGCAAAAAGACACATAAATCAACGGGAGAGAGCCCCTAAATAAGCCAATGCCTATAGGATCAATTAATTTGTGACAAAAGAGACAAGAATATACAATGGGGAAAAGAGAGCTTCTTCAATAAATGGTGTTGGGGAAGACAGAGTGGGATGAATTGAGAAGGCAGAACTGACATATATACAATATCAAGTGCAAAATAGTTAACAAGTGGGAAGCAGTTGTATAGCACAGGGAACTCAGTTCAGTGCTCTGTGATGACCTAGAGGGCTGGGATTGGGGCGAGGCAGAGGGAGGCTCAAGAGGAAGGAGACATAGGTATACTTATAGCTAATTCAAATTGTTGTGTAACAGAAACCAACACAACATGGTAAAGCAACTATACTCCAATTAAAAATAAATAAAAATGGTGTTGGGAAAAATTGAATACCTATATGTAAAAGAATCAGACTGGACTAAATTCTTATACTACATACAAAAATAAATTCAAAATTGATTAAATATTGAAGTGTAAGACCTAAAACCATAGAACACTTAAAAGAAAACATAGGCAGTATGCTCTTGCCATCAGTCTTAGCAACACTTTTTTGGTGTGTCCTTACTATCCTGCAACAAAAGAAAAAAAAAATAAACAAATGAGACTACGTCAGAATAAAAAGTGGTTATATAGTGAAGGAAATTATCAACGAATGTAAAGCAACCTACTAAATAGGATAAGATATCTGAAAATAATATGTTTGATAAAGGCTTAATATAAAAATATATAAATAATTCATACAAATAAATAACAACCCCCCAATACCTTTGTGATTAAATATCAGAGGACCTGAGGAGACAGAGGAACCAGAGATCAAATTGCCAGCATCTGCTGATCATCAAAAAAGCAAGAGATTTGTTAAAGCAACCTACTAAATAGGATAAGATATCTGAAAATAATATGTTTGATAAAGGCTTAATATAAAAATATATAAATAATTCATACAAATAAATAACAACCCCCCAATACCTTTGTGATTAAATATCAGAGGACCTGAGGAGACAGAGGAACCAGAGATCAAATTGCCAGCATCTGCTGATCATCAAAAAAGCAAGAGATTTGCAGAAAAACATCTATTTCTGCTTTATTGACTATACCAAAGCCTTTGACTGTCTGGATCACAAGAAACTGGAAAATTCTGAAAGAGATGGGAATACCAGACCACCTAACCTGCCTCTTGAGAAATCTGTATGCAGGTCAGGAAGCAACAGTTAGAACTGGACATGGAACAACAGACTGGTTCCAAATAGGAAAAGGAGTGTGTCGAGGCTGTATATTGTCACCCAGCTTATTGAACTTCTATGCAGAGTACATCATGAGAAACGCTGGACTGGAAGAAACACAAGCTGGAATCAAGAATGGCAGGAGAAATATCAATAACCTCAAATATGCAGATGACATCACCCTTATGGCAGAAAGTGAAGAGAAACTAAAGGACCTCTTAATGAAGGTGAAAGAGGAGAGTGAAAAAGTTGACTTAAACCTCAGCATTCAGAAAATGAAGATCATGGCATCCAGTTCCATCACTTCATGGGAAATAGATGGGGAAACAGTGGAAACAGTGTCAGATTTTATTTTGGGGGGCTCCAAATCCACTGCAGCTGGTGACTGCAGCCATGAAACTAAAAGACGCTTACTCCT
Source organism: Madoqua kirkii (assembly GCA_006408675.1). Classification (NCBI taxonomy): domain Eukaryota; kingdom Metazoa; phylum Chordata; class Mammalia; order Artiodactyla; family Bovidae; genus Madoqua; species Madoqua kirkii. The sequence goes on along the minus strand of SJYC01050723.1, from coordinate 21,574 downwards.
TGGAAGAAAAGTTATGACCAACCTATATAGTATATTCAAAAGCAGAGACATTACTTTGCCAACTAAGGTCCATCTAGTCAAGGCTATGGTTTTTCCTGTGGTCATGTATGGATGTGAGACTTGGACTGTGAAGAAGGCTGAGCACCAAAGAATTGATGCTTTTGAACTGTGGTGTTGGAGAAGACTCTTGAGAGTCCCTTGGACTGCAAGGAGATCCAACTAGTCCATTCTGATGGAGATCAGCCCTGGAATTTCTTTGGAAGGAATGATGCTAAAGCTGAAACTCCAGCACTTTGGCCACCTCATGAGAAGAGTTGACTCATTAGAAAAGACTCTGGTCTGGTGCGGGGAGGGATTGGAGGCAGGAGGAGAAGGGGACAACGGAGGATGAGATGGCTGAATGGCATCACGGACTCGATAGACGTGAGTCTGAGTGAACTCCGAGAGATGGTAATGAACAGGGAGGCCTGGCGTGCTGCGATTCATGGGGTCTCAAAGAGTCGGACACTACTGAGCCGCTGAACTGAACTGAACTGAACTGAGTAGACATTTCTCCAAAGAAGACATACAGATGGCCAATCTCTGACACATGAAAAAATGCTTAACTTCATTAATCATCAGCGAAATGCATCGGAACAATATCACTTCCCACTTGTCAGAATGGTTATCATTGAACAGACAACACATAACAAGTGTTGATAAGGATGTGGAGAAAAGGGAACCCTCGTGCACCATGGAATACGGAATATGCACCAAGCAATATGGAAAATAGCATGCAGATTCTTCAAAAAATTAAAAATAAAACTACCAGTATTCCCACTTATGGATATAAAGTAAGCAAAAACACCAACTCAAAAAGATATATGCACCCTTATGTTCATTGCAGCATTATTTACAGTAACCAAGGTATAAAATATTTTTAAGTATCCATCAATAGATGAATGGATGAAAATATCTGGAAGATATATATGTACATACACACAAACAATTGAATATTATTCACCTATAAAAAAGAAAGAAATCTTGCCTTTTGAAACAACATGAATGGACCTAGCAGGCATTATGTTTTGTTTGTTTTTGCCTTGTAGTGTAGCTTATGGGTTCTTAGTTCCCCAACCAGGAATCAAACCTAGATCTTTGGCAGTGAAAATGCAGAATTCTACCCACTGTACCTCCAGGGAATTCCCTAGAGAATATTAAGTGAAATAAGTCAGACAGAGAAATACAAATACTCTAAATTTCACTTACATGTGGAACCTATAAAACAAAACAAATGAATAAACATAAGAAAACAGAAACCGAATGATAGATCAGAGAACAAACTGATGGTTGCCGCTTGGAGTGAGGTTGTGGGAGTGAGGGGTTGGGTGAAATAGGTGAAGCAGATTAAGATATATTATTTGTTATTATTTATTATTTATTGTATTTATCATTCCAACAATAAAATAAATAAGTCTAATGTACAGCATAAGGAATATAACTAATAATACTGTAATAATTTTGTATGGTGTCAAATGGTTACTAGAATTTTTAGGGTGATCATTTTGTAATGTATTTAGACATCAGATCACTATGTTGTAAACCTGGAACTAATAATATTGCATATCACCTATATTTCAATAAAAAATGTTTGCACTCACCTTCTGTAAAAAAATATAGTCTCTAGAAATCCAAAGTACTATCCATTGTGCTACAGAGACTCCTAAGAATCTCTATTTCTCTACTAATAATAGACACAAATTTTTCAGTGATGGTCTTAGTGCTTTAATTCTTCCCCTCTCAAAAAAAATCGTAGTCCAATTTAACTGCTTATCACAAAAACTTGAAGGGAAACATGGCATTTCAACAAGGTAGAGAAACATGTACATCCTTCAAAGAACTCTTTATTCCTTTATGTCAGGTAGTTTTAGTTGCTCAATCATATCTGACTCTTTGTGACCCCATGGACTGTAGCTTGCCAGGGTCCACTGTCCATGGGATTCTCCAAGCAAGAATAATGGAGTGAACTGCCATTCCCTTCTCCTGAGGATCTTCCTGACCCAGGGATTGAGCTGGATTTCCTGCATTGCCTCTTTAATGTTTGAGCTACAGGGAAGTATGTGTCAGGTCAAATTTTCAAATATCATAGCATATTCTTCTTGTTGGGCTTCCCTAGTGGCTCAGACAGCAAAGAATTTGCCTGCAATGTAAGAGATCTGGGCTCCATCCCTGGATTGGGGAGATCCTCTGGAGAAGGGAATGAAAATCCACTCCAGTATTCTTGCCTGGAGAATTCTGTGACAGAAGAGCCTGGTGGGCTTCAGTCCATGAGGTCACAAAGAGTTGGACATAACTGACTAAAATACACACACACACACACACACACACACACACACACACACACATACACACACATTCTTACTAAAGCTGAGCTTCACTCCTAAAAAGGATAACTTCTCTAGCATCACTTTTTTTTTTTTTTTCAAAATATCAGGGTCCCTATCTACTGGAGACAATGGAAAACGACTAAAATTGTTTTCAAGCAATTGCAGCTGGTTATGTGTCGCAAATAGAGATGTGTGCTTCAGTTAAGGAAAAAGTTGTGTGTGTACTCATGAATTGTATCTATACCCTCTTTTATCTGTTGTAATTATATTTATTATACTGTAAAAAAGATAAAGTCAACTCAATTTGCATGAGAAACTAGAATATTTTAAAATAACATTAATTATAGATTAGGGTCAAGGGGAAATTTTATTTCTAAACTTCTTTCAGCTACATCATCTGTCCCCTCAGGTTTGAGTTGTAACCAGGTCAAGGTGTTTCACTTACCTTGAGCCTCAGTTTCTTCATATATGAATTGAGGATATGGATAGTTACTTCACAGAACAAGGATTGCACCAAATGAGTAAGGAAAGTGCTTAGAAAAGTGAACAGAGGTTCTCAGTATATGTAAACAGCACAACAGACACCACCAGGAGTTTGGTTTTAAAAAAGCAAAGAAGATACTGACAGTAAGGCAAGACTATATAGACCTGTGAGCACTGAAAAGCTCTTCAGATAGTACCTGTGCTCACTAATTTAAACCAGACTATCTGTTACTGGTGTACTAGAATTTTCCAGTAACATCTCAATACTGCTCATATACACAAGAAGAAAAAGTCACCAGCAGCTTTATCTAAGAATAATATGGATAACTGCATAACTTAGAGTCACATTTGGAAAAAAACATGCACACAGAACTGGCATCTCAGAACTGACATTTAGGCAGCATGTAGTGACTTCTCTAAAGATTATATTACCACTCATTTCTTTTAATTTTTTGTTTAGTTTAAATGCATAGACATCCACTTCACTGTTATATTCATCTACTATTATGAATTTTAAAGCTTACTTGCTTTATAAGTTTCATGTTTACTACTGACTTACTCCCTTGAAAATAATTTCTAGTGCACATGGGGAATTAAAAAAATTTCTCTTGAATTTATTCAAAGATCCAAAGAAATTTAAAAGCAACAGTTTATATGACTAAATGTATATTTTTCCTGGCCAATGAAAGGTACCTGTAAAAGATAAATTTGACTGCTGTTAGCTAGCAGATCAAATGTCTAGTTGTTATAGTGAGTTTCCTACTCAATAATCTAAGGTAGAAGAGAAATAAATGACTTGGTAGACATAAATTTTGATTACCTTTTAAAACCTGAAGCAACTTTTAAAGAGAAATTCTGGTTATCTGCCCTAAAACCCATGTAGGTATGTAAGCATCATGTGATTTCTGTGTTTATTTTTTCTTACAATACAACCGTCTTAAGGCAAAGATAGCAGGAAAGTGTTTTCATTTAAAAGAATAGTCACTGGTTGATAGGCACTGTGATAAGCCCCAGGTCTAGAAGGAGAGATCAGAACTGATCCTGCCTTCAAAGAACTGTTAAACTAATTTAAAAAATAGCTGTAAGTGGCTCTAGGAAATGCTGAAACATAATTCTATAGAGGGAGGTCATCTCAAATATAGCCCAGGTTGGGACACTTTTGAGAATGAAGAAGCATCACTGATAATTATCTCAGAAAAATAGGTATGAACTAAAGATGTCCCAGGAAAACAGAGATGTATTTCGGTCCTTCAAGTTACTTTAAAATTTTCATTGATATACAGTAGAAGGAATGTTCAATTTTATCAGTAGGGTAGGAAATAGGGGTGGTGGTTAAAGGGATAATGAAGAATTCAAGAAAGGTACAATACTTGGAGTAATTTTCAGACTAATTAATTAATTAGCATCTATTTAATGCTGACTATGGGCCAGGAAGCATGTTATCTGCTGGGATGTAAAAATGGACAAGAATTCTGATCTTATGGTGCTTACAAGTAGTGCTGGTGGGGGTGGAGATAGACAATAATCAAATAATTGCATAGTTCATAGTTACAAACTGTAACACGTGATTAACTGTTAAAAAGTATAAGGGACATCCCAGTGCACCAGCCCTAAACATCCTGTATCCTGTGTCGAACCTACAATGTATGGCAAAACCAATACAGTATTGTAAAGTTAAAAAATAAATAAATAAAGTGTTGAAAAAAAATAAAATAAAATATTAGAATCAGAAAAAAAAAGTATAGGGGAACATGAGTTTTAAAGGAAAGTGTGCAATTTACTGAATAAGGGAAAACTTTTAAAGTTATAAATATATGAAGATTAATGTGATAATACGCTTTAATTCATGGTTCATTCTTAACATTACTGGTGAAAATGGCTAAAGAAATATAGTTACTTTTGTTGAAAAAGTGAGGTGACCAGGGAGGAAGAGGATGTTCCAGCTGCTGTTTACAAGTTTTTAAATGAGTTTTTATCTTTCTTTATTATTTATGGAAAAATATCACAAATACTGACATTGGAAAAAAATCACATTAATCAGAAGAAATTATAGGACTGGATGTAATTTGTTTTAAAAAGTTACATTGCAAAGTTGCATCTGAATCTAAAAAAGGAGAGAAACAAATGCAGGCAAAAGCTTTCAAGACTGACAAGGGATTTCTGCCAAGGGAGAAAATCTCAACCTTACCATTCAGTTGGCTCACTACATTTCTTCATGCACTTCTCCCCAGGCTTTTATTATCAAATACAATTCATTCATTTTGCATTTGCAGATTAAATTTCTAATATCAATCAGGTTCTGATACAAACCCCACTTTATCCTTTATAAAATCTGCCAAACACCCTGTATGGAGACAGAAATATCTGGCCATGTCTACTGAGCCAAAATCATTGGAAATGTTCAAAGAAGTCTAATAGTCATGTAGAACAGAGTCATCAAGCACTACCTAAGTCAAGAAGAGAAGAATAATTTATCAATTATCTATATGTGTCTAAGCACCTTTATTATTCAGGGAGCTGTTAAATCTCAAGTTGTGATCTGAGAAGACATGGGTTGATAGTGTTTGTAGGGAGCTCCAGATGTACCAAAGCAGCAGGAAGAAATAAAACTGCAAGGGACAGACTTTTTTTTTTCCTTTTCTTTTAAAATTCTTTGTTATGATGAAGATGCCTGGTTCCACCTGAACCTAACTTTATCTCAAACCTTGGGCTAGCCAATGCTTTTTTTCTCATGGAAATATCTTCCTTAAGCTATATTAATGAACTATATATCTGCTTGGAAATCTGCCTCTCTTCAAAATTCATGTGAATTGTTTTACGGCCTGAGACAACTCATCTTATGCCAATGCTATTTCAAAATGCATGTTGTGGTGAGGGACCTGGTGCACCTCTCTGTTTTGAGGATTTCCTTTCTCTTATTAGCAGCTTGCTAATAGGTATATAACTCCCTGGTAAAAACTAGCAAGGGGGCACTCTTTCTGTTTCCTTTCGATGTCTATGTCATAAGCGTTCTCTGTTTTTTTATACTTTAATAAAACTGTATTGCATAAAAAGTTCTGAGTGATCAAGCTTCATCACTAGCCCCAGATCGAATTACTCTCTCCTGGAGACCAAGAATCCCAGCATTGTTTATGGCTCATGGCAGCAACCTTTCATCTTGGGGTCTCATACGGGATTCTTCAGGACAAAGTAAAGATGCTCAGAGCTCTAGTTCTTTGTTCTCCTAGTAAACAAGTTTTTTTTTGTTTGTTTGTTTGTTTTTTGCTTTGCTAATTCTACAGTGTGCCTGTGTATGTGACTGACTGAAAGAGATGCACACACAAGTGTGAAGCAAGAGTTGTGTCCTAATCTGTGGTTCTGCATTGATGTCATATGACTTATGGCAAAAATCCTGTTGGGGGATGACACCAACATGGTAATGTCAAGAGGCACCCAACATTTCCTCTGAGGGAGTGGCCAGAGATGGATGAAGGGTGTGGACTAAACTCTCCTTTCTCGTTCAAACTTTCTGTTCTCTTTGACCATTTCACAGCTGCCTGGTGTTAGGGCCAGAACAGTGCCGTGACAGGTTCTAGTAACCATTAGACCTAAGTTTTGGTTTTCTGAAGATGGGAGTCATGATTACGGGAATCACCCCACCACCCATGAACCAATCAGAACCCATGGTGAGCCTGCAAAATGGGAACCAATCAGGACTCGCAGCCAGCCCAGGAAAATGAGAGCCAGTTAAAACTCAACACCTAACCCCTCACTAGAGGGTAACCAATCAGACCCAGAGACTCCCATTTTTTAAATTTTGTGCGCGAGAATACCCTATATAAGCAATGTAACCCAGAGCTCGGGGCTCTCGTCAGGACTCCACTGCTCTGGATGAGATGGGAGCCCTAGCTCGAGCTAGCAATAAAACCCCTTTATGCTTTTGCATTGCTGTGGACATCTTATTCTCTCAGATTTGGAGACTCAGACTTCGGGCATAACACTGGGAATTAGAACTACTAACTTAATCTGTCAGTCAGAACATAGGCTTTCAGGGACTTGCACTCCATGCTGTTACTATTTAGTTTTACTTAGACTTCAAGTATGGAAGTGCCTACCCTTGTTATGAGCCAAAAATTATAAGAACATGATCAGAAGTGAGGAGGAGCTTTAGCTCCAGGAACATCTTTAAGGCTAGAGGTCTTTCTCTTGGCTGCCTGCCTCAGGGGTCAATGACGTAAAAGTGAGTCTTTATCACGGCTGTGCCTCTGATTTGTGTGGATAGAATCACTGCTGGTGACCATGAGGTTTTTGAGGACACAGATTATGAATTCCAAAATCTAGTCAGATTGTAAGTGCAATGGACTTCTTTTGGTAGCACTAGCTCTTACTGGACCAGAGGAAACTCTCTAGTGGGTTTTGTCTCAACTCCTTAGATATTGTTTCTGTGGAATCTGAGGCAATGAGTTGGGTGGATTTGCCTTAATAGTTTGAGGACAAAAATCACATTTTCCTAACTGGCCAGCCCTTCACCCTTTTGCTACACTCAGAAGGGACATCTTGGTTGTTGTTCATCCCTTTATGATTCACCACTTCTACTGTGGTCAGGACTGTACTCAGGAATGTGCACAAGCACACAAAAAATGGATGCTTCCCCTAGTAGTGAAAGATTGTTGTTGAACCACAAAAGAAGATGAGATTCTTGGCCTCTGGAGCAAAAGAATTAAATCTGGGGCCCGTGATAAGTTTTGATGGCTCAGAGCTTTTGTGTAATAAAGTTTTAGGCTCAGAGGTTAAAGCGTCTGCCTCCAAGGCAGGAGACCCAGGTTCGATCCCTGGGTTGGGAAGATTCCCTGGAGAAGGAAATGGTAACCCATTCCAGTGTTCTTGCCTGGAGAATCCCAGGGATGGCAGAGCCTGGTGGGCTGCCATCCATGGGGTCGCACAGAGTTGGACACGACTGAAGTGACTTGGCAGAAACTTAGCAGAAAGTATAAAAGAGATAGAGAAAGCTTATGACATAGACATCAGAAAGGGGTGAAAAGAGTACCCTCTTGCAAGTCTTTAGATAGATGTTATATAGCTACTAGCAGTCTGCTAATTAAAGAAAGAAAATATCTTAAAACTCAGAGAATGGCACCAGGCCCCTCACCCACAACATACATTTTGAGGTAATATTGGCACGAGGTGAGTCATCCTGAGCCATAAAACGATTGACATGAATCTTGAAAAAATACAGATTTCCATACAAATATAGTTTCATTCATTAACATAGATTAGGAGAACAATGCATGAGTATAACATACCGGTTTGTCAAGTCTGATCGGAGCCTTTAGGCAGAACTGACTCAAGACAGAGTCTAGGGTAAATGCATAGTACATTAACGTAACTTATGATAAACATTTCCATAAGAAAAATGCATTGGTTAGCTCAAGGTTTGAGAAAAGTTAGGTTCAGGTGGAGCCAGGTGTCATTATGGCAATACAGAATTTTAAGAGAAACCTCTTTTTAAATTTGTGTAGAGAAGGGGAAAAAATATAACACTAGTTTGTTTCCTTCTGCCACTTAAGAGAGATAAAAAAATGTCTGACACTTGCAGCCTATTTCCTCCATTTGGAGACCCCTGGCCTTCCTGCCTGTTACCCTCTTAGTAGTCGTAGCTTGGGAGGCATTCAGAAAGGCTACTCTGTTGTACTCTGGGTGGCATCAGAGGAAGAGCAGAAATCAGACAAAGGTCTTAATGGTGAGGAGCTGGACATCAGTCTGGGATGCCATCTGGTCTACCCATGCTTCATTTCCACCCTGCCTTGGTGGTAGAACCAGGAGGGATGAGTAAGGCACCTGTGTCAGTAAGGGACAGACTAAGTCCAACCAGGGAAGGAAAGCTTTGGTGGAAAGTCTGTCTCCACCCCCATCTAGAGCAGAGGGACATCTCTGGCAGAAAAAAGCCATGGCTGTAGATGCTGTTTTTTTCTCCCTTAAAAATGGGAGCTAGCAGTTCCAGAACCACCCACTTTAAAGTGTATTATTTTTTTTTTTTAATATGGGACAAGTTTGATCCCCAGAGTTTAAAAAAGACATCCTTGATCTTCTGTGATACTGAATGGCTACAGTGTTCTTTGGAAGATGGAGAATGCTGGCTGGTTGAAGGGTCTCTTAATTATAGTATTGTTTCACAGTTATGCCGGTTCTACAGAAAATAGGAAAAATGGGTAGAAGTACCATATGTGTTGTTCTTTGTCTTTCTGCAAGACATACCGGACTTACATCCTAAGGGTACAGATTTGGGTGTGAAACCTTCAGCTCCCTCTTCTCCTTATACTTTGCCCCGGTATCCAGGGCCCCCAACTGAACAGGCTGAGAGTCATTACACCCTTCCAGGAGGGGTTGCCTCAGTCTCAGTAGAAATTCAAACAGTCCCAATTGTGGTCCTGACTATATATACAGAAGCCTTTATGGGATAAACTTTACTTTATGACCTTACTTGGTGATATATAATGTATGTCTTGGGACAGATGCTAACTCCTGACTCAAAAACTTGAGTTTTGGGGAAAAGCTGTTGCCTATGGAGATGAATGGCTTGGTAATGAATCAGCAGAAAAGGGAGAGGGGAGACAGCTATCTTCCCTACTGGGAATCAGACAGTCCCCACAACAGAGTCAGACAGGGGCTATAACAACGCTAAAGGAAGACGGGGACCAGCATCACTGTCAGTCAGATGTGTTCTTGAAGGACTCAAGCAAGTGTGCACTAAGACTTTAAACTATGCCAAGTTGGCAAACAGAACAAGAGAGAAGGATACTCCTGGTAAATTATGGGAGGCTCTCTACAAATTGCGATGTTGATCCCTAAAAGGCAGAGGAAGGAACAATCTTAAAAGGTAGATTTCTCATTTATTCAGCTCCATATATCTGCTGTAAGCTAGCAAAACAGGAGTACAGACCAAATCAGACTTAGATAACCTGTGCAATTGGCTCATTTTATTATGGCAGGGAGGAGGAGAAGAGGCGAAAAAAGACAAGGAAAGACTGAAACCCTAACAATGCCTTTCAGATCCACTTGGAAACAGCCAGATAAAAATTCCCAGAGGACCCAGGTGAAAATGGATATACCTGCTGTTACTATGGAAATAAGGGGCACCTCAAGCAGGATTACTCCCAAGTGTCTAAGCCACCGCTAGTTCCATGTCCAGTCTGCTAAGGAACATAAAAGAGGAGACTATCTACCGAGACATAGGCCGCAGTGTTCTGACTCTCAAGACGATCAGAACTGAAGGTGCCCAGGGGTCCCCACTCAAGCTCCCATCCTACTTATAGTTGAAGAACCCTGGGTATTGATGATTGTGGAGGCCAATCAGTCAATTTCCTTTTAGACACCAGGACAACTTACTCTATGCTTACTGAAGAACCTGGCCCATTTTCTCCCCAATCCATTTCTGTAATGGGACTGTCTGGATGAGCCAAACGTTATTATTACAGTTGTCCTCTAAGCTGCAACTGGGACTCTTCTATTTTCACATGAGTTTCTGATTGTACCAGAGTCTCCCTCACCCATATGGGGAGGGATACATTGAACAAGGTCCATGCCACTGTTTTCATGAATAAGGATCCCTCTCTGTCTCTCCCATTAAGTGACAAAATGTAAATCCTAGAGTGTGGGCTGATGAAAAAACTGTGGATTGAGCACAAAATGCTATTCCTGTCACTATCAAACTCAAAAACCTTTATCTACTTCCACATCAAAAACAGTATCCACTGAAACCGAGTTTAAGAAAGGGTTAAAACCCACCATTGAGAATTTAAAGAATCAGAGGCTATTAATCCCCTGTAACACTCCATGCGACACTATTTTGGGTATAAAATAAAAATCAAATGATAAATGGAGACTACTTCAAGTTTTACAAATAATAAATAAGACTGTGGTTCTTTTACACCCATGGAACCTAATCTTTATACTCTGTTTTCTGAAATTATTGAACTAGCCAAATATTCTTCAGTCTTTGATTTGAAAAATGCTTTCTTTTCTAGAAGGGATGAGGGCCATAGGCGTCAAGAGAATTAAGTGTATAATAAACCATCCCTTACCTATGACTTTAAGACAATTGAGATTTGGAGGCATCACAGGCTATTGTCACATTTGGATTCTGGGTTATGGGGAACTTGCCTGGAACCTTTATATAAACTTATAACTGAAACTCAGCAAGCCCAAACTGACAAGCTGGCTTGGTCTCTAGAGACTCAAAAGGCTTTAAGGCTCTTCAAACTGCTCTCTTGCAGGCTCCGGCTTTGAGCTTGCCCACAGGATCAGAGTTTAGTTTCTTTGTTACTGCAAAAAACGTCTATGGCCACATTGCTTGAGGGTAATTGCTACTATTGTTTTGGTAATGTCTAAAGCTCTTAAGTTTACTAATGGGCGATATCTTATTGTAATGACTTCTCATGATGTGAGTGAAATCTTAAATTGTAAAATTAACGTTTGAATGACAGATAGCTGGCTTCTTAAATATTAGTCATTGCTGTCAGAAGGACTGATAATTAAGCTTAAATTTTGTGGAAACTTTAATCTTGCCACTTTCCTTCCTGAGAAAGAAAATTAAATACCCTATTACAACTGTTTCCAATTTCTCATTTTAAACTATGTAGCTCAGGAGGATTTATGTATTCCCCATAAAACAATTCTGACATGGAAATATTTACAGATGGCAGTTCTTTTGTTCAGGATGGGAAATGGAGAAAAGATTATGCCATAGTGACAGTTAGACAGGTTTCAGAAATAGGCTCTCCCCATGGGAATGAGTGGAGAAGACAATGGCACCCCACTCCAGTACTCTTGCCTGGAAAATTCCATGGAAGGAGGAGACTGGTGGGGTGCAGTCCATGGGGTCACTATGAGTCAGATACGACTGAGTGGCTTCTCTTTCACTTTTCACTTGCAGACACTGGAGAAGGAAATGGCAACCCACTCCAGTGTTCTTGCTTGGAGAATCCCAGGGACGGGGGAGCCTGGTGGGTTGTTGTCTATGGAGTCGCACAGAATCAGACATGACTAAAGCGACTTAGCATGGGAATGAGTGTTCAACTAATGGAACTTGTAGTTCTGACCCAAATTCTAGAGATAAGTAAAAGGCAGTGAGTAAATACACTGATTCTAAAAATGCTTATTTGACTTTATATGCTCATGCTACACTATGGAAATAAAGACAGTTTAAAACAGCAATAGGAGAACCTATTAAGCATTTCAAAATTTCAAAAAAATTGAAAGACTTTCGGTGGCTGTATATTTCCCTTAAAAAATAGCTGTTATACATTGCAAATGGCACAGAAGGGCCAGGAGGAAAGCAGCCAAGGGTAATCAGCTGAATGACTGCCAAGTCAGAAAAGAGGCCCTTTACTAAAAACCTCCTTCACTACAGATGCCCTTCGTCTGGACAGGTCCTGTTGAACAGGAAAAAAACACAGTATACTGAGGAAAACTAAAGCAATATTTGAGAAAAGGAGCAGAGATTACTGATAAAGGGTGATTACGGTCTGAGGACAGTTAATTAATAATTCCTGAAAATGCTTAATGAAAAATTCGGAAAGACTTAAACGAGTTTTCCTAAAGCCTTGGAATTAACAATGTAACTCAACTTTTAGCTTTTCAGCAGGGACCTTACAGGAACACAGGGAGGTAACTCCTGACCCAACCTCTGAGTCAAACAAGCTGCTGTTTGACCCAAGAACCGAGATCCTGATAAAGACATTGGGATCTGTGGGACAATATCTCAAGTCCCTCTGGGAAAGCCCTTACGAGGATACTCTTTCTTCTCCCACAGCTGTCAACGTGCCAGAAATTGATTTGTGGGTACATCTTGACCCAAACTAGGTGAAGTCACTTAGTCGTGTCTCTTTGCGACCCCATGGACTGTAGCCTACCAGGCTCCTCCCTCCATGGGATTCTCCAGGCAAGAGTACTGGAGTGAGTTGCCATTTCCTTCTCCAGGGGATCTTCCCAACCCAGAGATCGAACCCGGGCCTCCCACATTCTGGGCAGATGCTTTAACCCCTGAGCCACAAGGGAAGCCCTACCCAAACTAAGTGATGTCATTTTATGAAATTTTTATCTATGCTTTTACTTTTTCAATTTTCAAATGGGCCTGCTAATTTATGAGGACCTTCTGCTGGCTCCAAAAATCCTGGGAGTCTGCCATTTGACTCTCAAGACAATGCTTTCCTGTCCTGGGCCCATTCCTAAGCCACATTCCACAATTCTAATTGCTAGGTCTCCAGAGTGCTCCCCCTCTTCATCAATGGAAGGCTTCCCATGGTGGGCATCTCCACTTCAGGGAAAGGACATTCTCCAAGTCTGCGACTACCTTCACCAACAACAGTCATATGTGATGCCTCTTACGGATCTGATGACATCTAACAATCCTAAGATGGACTGGTGTAACACTTTCTACCTTAACTATCAATATAATGTGACTTTTAACTTTGCTGATGGTTCTGTTCTTGCCGTTTGCTCCCTACATCTGTAACTGTGTAGCTGGATTTGTTTCTAGCTACATAAAGGCTTTTAAGTTACAAACGTTGTTCAGGCTCCTACAAATGCCACAGCCTCTTCCAACTATAACTTGGGGCCCCTGGATCAGAGACTCTAAATTTGAGGGTTAGGAGAATATGTTGCCTCAACAATTTAAGGACAACACCCCTTACCATCTCAGAAGCAGTCATGGAATGAGAACATCACCCCTTTCCCTTGGAAACATAATTCTAAAAGAAAATGGAGGAATGAGAGTGTTAATAGCCTTGGAAGGGAGGCCAGAGGTCCCCAAGCAGCAGGAGAAAATAAAGTTGCAAGGGACAGACTTTTTTCCTTTTCTTTTCTTTTAAAATAGTGTGTTGTCATGGTGACACCTGGTTCTGCCTGAACTTAACTTTATCTCAAACTTTGGGCTAAACAATGATTTTTTTCTCATGGACATATCTTCCTTAAGCTATGTCAATGAAGTATGTATTTGCTTGGAAATATGCCTTTCTTCAAGATTCATGTGAATTGTTTTATAGCCTGAGATGACTCACCTTATGCTAATGCTATTTCAAAATGCATGTTGTGGGTGAGGGACCTGGTACAACTCTCTCAGTTTTGAGGCATTTTCTTTTGAGAGGGTAACAGGCAGAAAGGCCAGGGGTCTCCAAATGGAGGAAATAGGCTGCAAGTGTCAGACATTTTTTATCTCTCCCCTTCTCTATACAAATTTAAAAAGAGGTTTCTCTTAAAATACTGTGTTACAATGATGACACTTGGTTCCACTTGAACTTAACTTTTCTCAAATTTTGAATTAACCAATGCATTTTTCTTATGAAAATGTTTGTCTTAAGCTATGTTAGTGTACTATGCATTTATCCCAAACTCTGTCTTCAAGTCGGTTCTCCCTAAAGGCTCAGAACTGACTTGACAAATCACTATGTTATGCTCAGACATTGTTCCCCTAATCTATATAACAAAACTATTTGTATGGTAATCTGCCTTTCTACAACATTCAAGTCGATCATTTTATGGTTCAGGATGACTCGCTTGGTGCCAAGATTATCCCAAAATACATCTTGTGGGTGAGGGGCCTGGTGCCATTCTCTAAGTTTTGAGACATTCCTTTCTTTCATTAACAGATTGCTACTAACTATGTAAGATCCAGCTAAAAACTAGCAAGCTGGTATTCTTTCTGCCCTCTTCTGATGTCTATGTCAGATGTTTTCACTATATCCTTTATACTTTAGTAAAATATTACACAAAAGCTCTGAGTGATCAAGCCTCATTTCTGGCCCTGGATTGAATTCTTCTCCTCCAGAGACCAAGAATCCCAGTGTGTTTTATGGTTCAGCAACAACCTTTCACTTTCTCTTATTAGCAGCTTGCTAATAGGTATAAAAAGGAGTTATCCTTTTTTAAAACTAGCAAGGGGGGCACTCTTTCTGTCTCCTTCTGATGTCTATGTCATAGCTCTTTTTTTTTATACTTTAATAAAACTTTATTACACAAAAAGCTCTGAGTGATCAAGCTTCATCACTTGATAAATTCCTCTCTCCCAGAGACCAAGAATCCTGGTATTGTTCATGGCTCATAGCATAAACTTTTCATCTTGGAGTCCCATCCAAGATTCTTCAGGACAAGGTAAAGATGCTTGAAGAACAGTATAGCAATTCCTTAAAACAAAACAAAACAAAACAAAAAAAACTATGAATAAAACTGATGTGTGTGTGTTTGATCACTCAAATGTGTCTGTCTCTTTGTGACCCCATAGACTGTAGCCCTCCAGGCTCCTCTGTCCATGGAATTTCCTAGGCAAGAATACTGAAGTGGGTTGCCATTTCCTTCTCAAGGAGATCTTTCCAACTCAGGGATCAAACCCACATCTCCTGCATTGGCAGGCTGATTCTTTACCACTGAAGCACCAGAGAAGCCCCAAATGGAATATTTTGCTAAGCTGCTTCAGTTGTGTTTGACTCTTTGTGACCCTATGAACCATAGCCCGCCAGGCTCCTCTGTCCATAGGATTCTCCAGACAAGAATACTAGAGTGCATTGCCATGCCCTTCTCCAGGGATTTTCCTGACCCAGGGATAGAAACCAAATTCCTTACATCTGCATTTTAGGCAGATTCTTTACCACTGGGCTACCAAGGAAGCCCTCAAATAGAATATTACTCAGCCACAAAAAGAACTAATGTGAATCAGTTGAACTGAGGTGGACGTTTACAGATGAAGTAAGTCAGAATGAGAAAAACAACTCATATTAACTCATGTATCTGGAATATAGAAAAACGGTACTGATAAGCTTATTGGCAAGAATCAAGATACAGGTGTAGAGAATGTACTTATGGACACAGTGGGGAAGGAGAGTGTGGGATGAGTTCAGAGAGTAGCACTGACATATATACACTACCATGTGTAAAATAGATAGCTAACAGGAAGCTTCTGTACAACATAGGGAGCCCAACTTCCTGCTCTGTGGAATATGGAGGTGGGAGGGAGGCTCAAGAGGGAGATTGTTATGTATATCTATATGTCTGTGTATAGATAGACATAGTTATGACTATATTTAGATATATAACTATATATATAGTTGTGACTGATTTGCATTGTTGTACTGCAGAAACTAGCACATTATAAAGCTATTATCCTCCAATTTAATGAAATAAATAATTTTTTAAAAGTACCTAGGAATAAATCCTTCTGACAGTAGGGTGCAGTGCCAAGATGGCAGAGGAATAGGATGGGGAAACCATTTTCTTCCCCCTGAAATTCATCAAAAGATCATTTCAATGTTGAGTAACTTCACAAACAACTTCTGAATGCTGACAGAGGATACCAGGCACCCAGAAAGCCAGTCCAATGTCTTCAAGAGGCAGTAAGACAAACTATAAAAAAAACAAAACCTGAGACAAAAGTTTAGGGATGGAGACCTGTCCTGGGGAGGGAGTCAGGAAGGAAGAGAAATCTCCACACAGTAGGAAATCCTCTCACAAGCATGTCTATGGGGAATTTTGGAGTCTCAGAGGGCAGTATAACCAGGAGGAAGAAAAATAAAAAAGAACACAGAATAAATTCCTAACTGAAACTGCCAGTGGATAAGTGGCCCAGATGTTCATGTCCACTACCAGAGAGTGGGGCTTGGGTAGAAAAACATGGATTGCATCATTTGTCCTTAGGGTATGGACTGGGCCTGAATGCCCTGATGACCATCTGAGGGAGCTAATATGAGATAACCACCCAAAGTGTGGAATTGCCAAAGATACATAAAAAGACCTCTCCCAAGAAAGGCTCTATCGCCAAATGGTGACCCTTGGTGTGCTCACAGAACAAGGGCTTGAGCAAATACTAAAGGAGAGCCCTCTCTTCCCAGAGGCAGAAAAGCAGGCATGTGATAGCCAGAGCCGGAAGACAAGGGGCTGCTGAAATCTTGGCCCCAGAGACTGCATCTTAAACCAAACTTTGAGAAGGGTCCCAGTTGCTAACCTCTTTCTGAGCACCTTGAGAGTTGACATCTGCGAGGGCTGTCCCAACCTGAGATCAGCTCCAAGAGGAGACACATGGCACACCTGGGATTCTGCTCCCACAGCACATCTGGAAAAAGCAAGCGGTGGGGACTGGGTAGGTAAATAAGACAAATGGCCCACCTGGGACAGTGTGCTCACAAAGCATCTGGTTGCTTGAGGTGCTCGGACCTGGGAAGGTTACAAAATGCACAGTTCATCTGCCTCTGTGCCCCTGTGGAGCACCCAAGAACCTGGGCAGTGTAGACCTGGGTAGTGCATGAAATGCAGGGCCCAGTTTGAACAGTGCACTTGCAGGGCACCCTGGAGACTAAGCAGTGTAGATCTGGGAAACACACACTGTCTTGGGCTGTGGCAAATCCAGTGTGGGCCATCCACTGTGAGCACTCCCCACACATGCCAGCAGTTTTTGTTTGCAGTGTACCTCCGTCCCCACCACACAACTGAACAAGTGCACCTAAACATGTGGTCACCTTTGCCTAACTGCATCAGGGCAGAAATTAGACATTGAAGAGATTTGCAAACAGAAGAATCCAAAATAAGTGGGAAGCACTCTGGAAGTAACAGGTGCAACAGATTAAAACCCTGCATTTAATACTGGAGACATTTGAGGGCACCTATAGGCCTCTTGAAGAAAGTGAAAGTGGAGAGTGAAAAAGTTGGCTAAAAGCTCGCTCAACATTCAGAAAATGAAGATCATGGCATCCGGTCCCATCACTTCATGGGAAATAGATGGGAAAACAGTGTCAGACTTTATTTTTTGGGGCTCCAAAATCACTGCAGATGGTGATTGCAGCAATGAAATTAAAAGACGCATGCTCTTTGGAAGAAAAGTTATGACCAACCTAGATAGCATATTCAAAAGCAGAGACATTGCTGACTAAAGTCTGTCTTGTCAAGGCTATGGTTTTTCCTGTGGTCATGTATGGATGTGAGAACTGGACTGTGAAGAGGGCTGAGCACCGAAGAATTGATGCTTTTGAACTGTGGTGTTGGAGAAGAGTCTTGAGAGTCCCTTGGACTGCAAGAGATACAACTAGTCCATTCTGAAGGAGACCAACCCTGGGATTTCTTTGGAAGGAATGATGCTAAAGCTGAAACTCCAGTACTTTGGCCATGTCATATGAAGAGCTGACTCACTGGAAAAGACCCTGATGCTGAGAGGGATTGGGGACAGGAGGAGAAGGGGACAACAGAGGATGAGATGACTGGATGGCATCACTGACTCGATGAATGTGAATCTGAGTAAACTCCAGGAGTTGGTGATGGACAGGGAGGCCTGGTTTACTGTGATTCAAGGGGTCGCAGAGTTGGACATGACTGAGTGACTGAACTGAACTGAACTGATTACTTTGCAAAAAAAAAAAAAAAAGGAGAGAGAGAGATCCTACTTTTTAAAGCAAACTTCATTTATATATATGTATAATTTTTGTGACTTTGTTTTATTTATTTATTTTATTTTATTTAATATTGTATTTTTGAAAATCCAACCTCTACTCTAGATTTTTAATCTTTGCTTTTTGGTATTTGTTATCAATTTTGTACCTTTAAGAACCCAATCTTCAGTACCCATTTTTACTTGTGAGCAAGATTACTGGCTTGACTGCTCTCTCCCCCTTTGGACTCTCCTTTTTCTCCATCAGGTCACCTCTATGTCCTCCCTCGCTCCTTCTGTTCTCTACCCAACTATGAATCTCTTTGTGTGTTCCAGACGGTGGAGAACACTTAGGGAACAGATTACTGGCTGGATCTGTCTCTCTCCTTTTGATTCTCTACCCCCCCCCATCCTCCTGGCCACCTCTGTCTCCTTCTTCCCTCTTCTCTTCTCTGTATAACTCCATGAAAATATTTGAGCTGTCCAGATTGTGGAGCACACATAAGGAAGTGATTACTGGCTAGCTTGCTCTTTCCTCTTTTGATTCCACCTCATCTAATTCAGGGCACCTCTAGCTCCCTCCTCCCTCTTCTCTTCTCCATGTAACTTTGTGAACCTCTATGGGTGTCCCTCACTGTGGAGAAACTTTTCATCTTTAATTGAAATGTTTTATCAGTGGTGCTGTATAGATGGAGAAGTCTTGAGGCTACTGTAAAAATAAGATTGAAAACCAGAAACAGGAGGCTTAAGTCCAAATCCTGAGAACATGAGAGAACTCCTGACTCCAGGGGAAATTAATTGATGGGAGCTCATCAAATGCCTCCATACACTGAAACCAAGCACCACTCAAGGGCCAACAAGTTCCAGAACAAGACACACCACACAAATTATCCAGCAACACAGGAACACAGCCCTGAGCTTCAATATACAGGCTGCTGAAAGTCACTCCAAACCCACTGTCATCTCATAACTCATTACTGGACACGTCATTGCCTCCAGAATGAAGAAATCCAGCTCCACCTACCAGAACACCAACACAAGCTTCCTTAACCATGAAACCTTGACAAGCCATCCACAGAACCCTACCCACAGTGAGGAAACTCCACAATAAAGAGAACTACACAAACTGCCAGAATACAGAAAGGTAACCCCAAACACAGTAATATAAACAAGATGAAGAGACAGAGGAATACATGGCAGGTAAAGGAACAGAATAAATGTGCACCAAACCAAACAAAAGAGGAAGAGACAGGGAATCTGCCTGATAAAGAATTCCAAATAATGATAGTGAAAATGATGCAAAATCTTGAAATCAAAATGGAATCACATATAAATAGCCTGGAGACAAGGATTGAGAAGATGCAAGAAAGGTTAAACAAGGACCTAGGAGAAATAAAATAAAGAGTCAATATATAATGAAAAATTCAATAAATGAGATCAAAAACACTCTGGAGGAAACAAATAGTAGAATAATGGAGACAGTATATAGGATTAGTGAAGTAGAAGATAGAATAGCAGAAATAAATGAACCAGAGAGGAAAAAAAGAAAAGCGAATTAAAAAAAATGAGGACAATCTCAGAGATCTCCAAGACAATGTTAAATGCCCCAACATTCGAATCATAGGAGTCCCAGAAGACAAAAAGAAAGACCATGAGAAAATCCTTGAGGAGATAATAGCTAGAAATTTCCCTAAAGTGAAGAAGGAAATAATCACCCAAGTCCAAGAAACCTAGAGAGTCCCAAACAGGATAAACCCAAGGCAAAACACCGCAAGACGCATATTAATCAAATTAACAAAGATCAAACACAGAGAACAAATATTAAAAGCAGCAAGGGAAAAACAACAAAAAAACACACAATGGGATTCCCATAAGGATAACAGTTGATCTTTCAATAAAAACTCTTCAGGCCAGTAGGGAATGGCAGGGCATACTTAAAATGGTGAAAGAAAATAACCTACAGCCCAGATTACTGTACTCAGCAAGGATCGTATTCAAATATGAAGGAGGAATCAAAAGCTTTACAGATAAGCAAAAGCAGAGAGAATTCAGCACCACCAAAACATCTCTCGAACAAATACTAAACGATCTTCTGCAGACAGGAAACACAAAAAGTGTGTATAAACTCAAACCCAAAACAATAAAATAAATGGTAATGGGATCATACTTATCAATAATTACCTTAAATGTAAATGGGTTGAATGGCCCCAACCAAAAGACAAAGACTGGCTGAATGAATACAAAAACAAGACCCCTATATATGTTGTCTACAAGAGAACCACCTCAAAACAGGGGACACCTATAGACTTAAAATGAAGGGCTGAAAAAAGATATTCCATGAAAATAGAGACCAAAAACAAAACAAAACAAAACAAAACAAAACAGGAGTAGCAATACTCATGTTGGATAAAGTAGACTTTGAAACAAAGGCTGTGAAAAGTGACAAAGAAGGACACTACATAATGATCAAAGGATCAATCCAAGAAGAAGATATAACAATTATATGCACCCAACACAGGAGCACCACAATATGTAAGACAAATGCTAACAAGTATGAAAGGGGAAATTAACAATAACAGAATAATAATGGGAGACTTTAATATCCCACTCACACCTATGGATACATCAACTAAACAGAAAATTAATGAGGAAACACAAACTTTAAAGGACACAATAGACCATTTAGACCTAATTGATATCTATAGGACACTTCACCCCAAAATGATGAATTTCACTTTTTTTCTCAAGTGCACATGGTATCTTATCCAGGATAGATCACATTCTGGGCCATAAATCTAGCCTTGGTAAATTAAAAAAAAAAATTAAAATCATTCCAAGCATCTTTTCTGACCATAATGCAGTAAGATTATATCTCAATTACAGGATAAAAGCTATTAAAAATTCCAGCATATGGAGGCTGAACAACATGCTGCTGAATAACCAACAAATCACAGAAGAAATTTTTAAAAATCAAAATATGCATAGAAACAAATAAAAATGAAAACACAACAACTCAAAACCTGTAGGACACTGTAAAAGTAGTGTTAAGGGGAAGGTTCACAGCAGTACAGGAAAAAAGAAACAAGAAAAAAGTCAAATAAATAACCTAACTCTACACCTAAAGCAACTAGAAAAGGAAGAAATGAAGAACCCCAGGGTTAGTAGAAGGAAAGAAATCTTAAAAATTAGAGCAGAAATAAATGCAAATAAACACAAGAGACCATAGCAAAAAAATTGCAAAGCCAAAAGCTGGTTCTTTGAGAGGATAAATAAAATTGAGAAACCATTAGCCAGACTCATCAAGAAACAAAGGGAGAAAAATCAAATCAATAAAATTAGAAAT
>SJYC01050719.1:0-30210 GCA_006408675.1 Madoqua kirkii | reverse complement strand
TTATCTAGTGTGGTCAAACTGGTGGAAAAAAATGGATTACTATAAGAATTTTAACAATGAGCTTTATTTTTTTAATTTTCATTGAAATGTAGTTGATTTACAGTGTTGCATTAGCTTCAGATGTATAGCAAAGTGATTCAGTTATACATATGTATCCTCTATTCTTTTTAGGTTCTTTTCCACTGTGGGTTATTACAAGATATTGATTATAGTTCCCTGTGCTATACAGTAGGGCCTTGTTAGTTATCTACAATGAGCTTTAATATCAACAATGTGACTATGCAAAACACAAATTTGATTTTCTTTCTTTGCTAAAAGGACAACATTTTCTTGGATTACTGTAAAAGATTTTTCTTTACCTGTTAAGTAATTCATATTGAAAACAAAGATTCTGTTTTTATCAAAATGCTGTCTTTATTGGATCTCTAATTAGGAAAACTGAGTCATCTCAAAGTTATAAGACCTGGAACTTTTTCTTTCATTATGTAACTTACTGTATTTGCCTATAAGATCTTTTATGGTCACTTTGGTTAAACAGGTAACTAAGGATGGTTGCTTTTGAACTGTGGTGTTGGAGAAGACTCTTGAGAGTGCCTTGGACTGCAAGGAGATCCAACCAGTCCATTCTAAAGGAGATCGGTCCTGGGTGTTCTTTGGAAGGAATGATGCTAAAGCTGAAACTCCAGTATTTTGACCACCTCATGCAAAGAGTTGACTCATTGGAAAAAGACTCTGATGCTGGGAGGGATTGGGGGCAGGAGGAAAAGGGGACGCCAGAGGATGAGATGGCTGGGTGACATCACTGACTTGATGGACGTGAGTTTGAGTGAACTTCGGGAGTTGGTGATGGACAGGGAGGCCTGGCGTGCTGCGATTCATGGAGTCACAAAGAGTCGGACACAACTGAGCGACTGAACTGAACTGAAGAATGGTTGCATAGTAATCTATGAACTTATTTAACCAAATGTTCAGATCTTTGATGTTTTGGACAAGCTTCCTAAAATCAAATTCTAAATTTTACTTCCCCCATGCTGTTTCTCTTGACCTACAGCTGAACTTTATGAAGCTGTAATCTCTGTCTGCATGCCTTGGTGATGGTTTAGTTGCTCGGTCGTGTCTGACTCTTTGAGACCCCATGGACTGTTGCCTGCCAGGCTCCTCTGTCCATGGAATTTTCCAGGCAAGAGTACTGGAGTGGTTTGCCATTTCCTCCTCCAGGGGATCTTCCTGACCCAGGGATCAAACCCAGGTCTCCTGCATTGCAGGTGATTCTTTACTGAATGAGCCACCACCTTCGTGCCTGCTGTTGCTAAGTCACTTCAGTCGTGTCCGACTCTGTGCGACCCCATAGACGGCAGCCCACCAGGCTCCCCTGTCCCTGGGAGTCTCCAGGCAAGAACACTGGAGTGGATTGCCATGCCTTCTCCAGTGCATGAAAGTGAAAAGTGGAAGTGAAGATGCTCAGTCGTGTCTGTAATTCAGAGACCTTTATGTCTCGCTGTGAGTATATTTTTCTATATCAGGAAGTGTGAGAGGCAGCATTCTAAGATATGGCCCCAAGATTTCTGCCTCAGATGTACATCTCTACATCCTCCTTGACTGCAGGTAGAACTTGTGAATATGATAAAATGCAAATAGGATGTGATGTTGTATTTCAGAAGGAATTTGTAAAAAATTTTATTTTACTCTAGTACGGTTGCTTTACAATGCTGTGTTAATTTTTAGAAGGGATTTTGTACTCATAATTACTCTAGTCAGTTAATTAAAAAGGAGCTTGGTTAGTGCCCTCCCTGTGACATATTTCTTTTTTTCATTGATGTCTAGTTGATATATCATAGTATATAAATTAGTTATACAATATAAAGATGGAAAAATGTTAAAGGTTACACTCCATTTGTAGTTATTATAAAACATTGGCTATAGTTTTCGTGTTATACAATATATCCTTGTAGCATATGTGTGTTGGTCGCTCAATCGTGTCTGACGGCAACACAGAATTCTCCAGGCAAGAATACCAGGCAATCCTTCTGACAGGGGGAATCAAATCCTGATCTCCCACATTGTAATCAGGTTCTTTACCGTCTGAGCCACCAGGGAAGCCCATCCTTGTAGTGTGTGTGTGTGTGTGTGTGTGTGTGTGTGTGTGTGTGTGTGTTCAGTCACTTCAGTCCTGTCTGACTCTTTGAGACCCTAGGACTGTAACCCACCAGGCTCCTCTGTCCATGGGATTCTCCAGGCAAGAATGCTGGAGTGGATTGCCAGGCCCGCCTCCAGGGATTCTTCGCCACCCAGGGACTGAACTTTCATCTGCTTCCATCTCCTGCACTGCAGGCAGATTCTTTACCCACTGAGCCACCAGGGAAGCATATCTTATGCTTTATACCCTTTGTAGAATATTTTATGCCTGATGGTCTGTACCTTTTAATCCCTTACCTCTATATTGCTCCTCCACCCCTCTCCACTGGTAATCACTATTTTGTTCTCTATATCTGGGAGCCTGCCTCTTTTTTGTTATATTCACTAGCAGGTTGTAGTTTTTAGCTCTGTGAAACATTTCTATGTGGCAGATTCCTGAAGGGGCATTTACTGATATCAGGGAATCACAGGAGAGACTTATCAGTCCTAATTCCAGTTATTTGTTCAAATGTAAACTTGGCCATGATTCCACCATATTGCATTTAGTTATCCCTCTCCTTAGGCGCCTCCGGTCTCTAATCTTTCTGTTTTTTTTTTTTTTTTTTCTTGTCTTTCAGTATTTTTTCTTGTTTTCTTTTCTTTTTTTTTTTTTAAATTTAATGACCATGACACCTTGAAGAGGACCAGTGGGGGATTTGGTAGAATGTCCCTCCTGAGTTCAGGTGCTGTTTTCTCATGGTTAGATTGGGGGTCACAAAGGTGCTGTCTGTGTGAAATAGCGTGATACTGCATGACTTATTAGTGACGCTAGCCCGAAGCATGCAACCCTCACCTGGACCACGTGGTTCAGGGGCTGTCTGCCAGCTGTTTCTGCTCCACTATCGAGTTACCATTTCTCACTTTCCCTTCTTTGGAATTGAGTCCCCAAATCCAGCCCACTCTCAGGGCTGGGGTGAGGGGGTGGAATTAAGCTCCACTTTCTGGAAGAGAGACCATCCTCAGATAGGATTTCACCAACCAGTGTCAAGAGACTAAGTCGGACTTTTGGGAGCAAGTGCTACAAAACCCTCTCAGGAAAGCTGGCTTGTACCTAGCTTGCAGGGTAAGCCTTACAGATCCACCCAGGCCAACCAAGATCCTTTGCATATTTCGGGGACGTCAAAGAAGAGCCAAATTCACCAAAGGCATAGATACAGCAGGTGAAGGTCGGGCTCTTATCTTCTGTTAGCAAAGGACAGAGGCTTTTGGAAGTCCACTTTGAGATTCCTTATGGAAACTTCCAGTAAAGTAAGCTGAACTCTTGCTGTACCTGTGTAAATTAATCAGGGCAAATTCAATGAGACTTAGCCAGGAAGGTCTTTCTTTGAGATTATTTTTAACAAAAGGGACAGCTCAAATATTATTTAGCCATAAAGAACCAGAAGGAAATCCTGCTATTTGTGGCACCGTGGATGAAGCTGGTAGGTGTTAGCCAGAGAACAGAGAGAAATTAGCCAGACAGAGAACAATTAAAATCTGCATGATTTCACTTATGGGTGGAAGTTAAATTAGCCCAACTCACAGAAATAGAAGAATGCCAGTTTTCAGGAGCTAGGGGATGGGGTGAGGAATGGGGCGATGTTGGGCAAAGGGTACAAACTTTTACCATAAGCCCTGAGGATCTAAGGTGCAGCATGGTGACTATAGTTAGAGTGCTGTATTGTGACATGTGAAAGTTGCTAAGCAAGTAAATTTTAAGCATTTTAACCACATACACCAACTCCAGATCACGTAGGACTGTATTTATTGGGGGAAAAAAATCTGCGTAGGGTGTTTCCTTGGTGGTCTAGTGAATAAGAGTCCGCCTTGCAATGTATGGACACCGATTCCATCTCTGGTCTATTAAGATCCCACATGCTGAGCAGCAACTAAGCCCGTGCGCCACAACAAGCCTGCGCTCTAGAGTCTGTGAGCCCCAACGAAGCCTGAACGCCTTCAAGCCCGTGCACGGCAACAGGAGAAGCCACTGCAATGAGAGGCCCATGTACTGCAATGAACAGTAGACCTCAGCTCGCCGCAGCTGGAGAAAGCCTGCATGCAGCCACGAAGACCCAGCTCAGCCAAAAAGAAATAAATAAAATTATTTTCCAAAATCTGTGTAGAAGCAGATCCATGCAGTTCAAGCCTATGTTGTTCAAGGGTCAACTGTATTATAAAAACGTCATAAACTGGGTGCAAAGAAAGGGAAAGCTGATCATTTCTCTGCCCCTGTGAGTCAGTTTTGCCCAGTCAATATTCCTGATCTATAAACCTGTTTGTTCTTTGAATATCTGACCAGTTGCTCCTCATAAATTGTGAAATAAAGAAAATCTTTAACATGTATTCATTTTACACCAGCATGAGAACCATGACTTTTCCCCTTTCTTTGAAAGTTATCCTATAACATGCCCTGTTGTTCTTAGATGCCTCAGCTTGGCACTCTAACTCCAGATCTTGTTGCTGTCTGGGTCTTTTCACACTTGTTCCCCTTCCCTAGAACTCCATGACTTCTCCTCAGTGAACATATTATTTCAAACTCCCCAGACAAGGTCACTGCCCCACCTGTGGCCTTGCATGACTCCAGTTACCACGTTCTGGCTTAACCCATAACACCTAGTGTGGGGCAGCGAAAAAGAGTAGCTAGGGATGTGTGTTGATGTAACAGATATATTTTTTGCCTAATGAACTCCTAGTCACCCTTCAAAACCCCAGCTCCAATGTCCCTCCTTCCTATGAAGACCCTTCATTTCTCCTCTGGCCTCCTCTAGTACTGGTGTTTCCCCCTCTGGCCCCATCCTTGCCCCCATGGGACTAGGGACTCTGGCTCTTCATCCCCAGGACAGGGAGGTTCTCAGGGGTCCCAGCATTGTGCATATCTGGAAAAAGGAGATTTGCTGAATCACAAAATCCAAAGTGTTTATTAAGTGAGTTTCGATGTAGCACCATTCACAGTGAGGCAAGATTCTTGATCCTGGGGCAGAATTTTGAGTCTGGGCTTCATAGAATAGGTAGAAGTAGTGGCTTTGCCAAGTCAGGGATCAAAAAATAAGGACAGGTGTGATTTCGTTTTTCTTGCACCAGCTCCCTCCCAGGACACTGGTTGTCAGTCACTTCAAGTGGACTTCCTTGGACAGGTCAGCTGTGAGTTGGCAGACATCTGGCTTCTGGCCCTGGAGAAGGTGGCTATGAGTTGGGGTCCTGAAAAGAGCCCTACCCTACCTCCACCAGCCAGATCTCTCCATTCCCTGTCCGGCTTACCTGGTACAACTGGCAGACAAGGTGTAGGAGATGTTCCTCATCTTCCATGTGTTCCTGAACAAGCAAGACAGGGGGTTAAAAGTTCCACTGGCCCCCAGTGTAGCCCTTACCTCCTGCCTCCCAGATCAATGTACATGATGCCCATCAGCCTGGTCCCTGCTGGGGGGCCCCAAGAGTTCTTACCCCATTGACGACGACCCAGGGCACGTATTTGTGGGGTGGCCGCAGAGCGTCCGTGAGCTGAGCGTTGATGTGCAAGAGCTGCATGCCACGGTCCCCCAGAGCACACTCCATGATGGAATCCGGGGACACCTTTGGTGCATAGATCTGCAGGCACTGAGGACAGGTGGGGAGCTGGTCAGCAGGGGCATTGCCTCAGCTTCCTCTCTGTTATCTCCCCAACGGTCCTCCTTCTAGCAACCCCCAGTCCCCCAAGCCCAGTTTCTGCTTCCTCACTGCCAACAGGAGACAGTCAGGTTTCCAGGGATGCAGCAAGGCTCCTAAACAGCAAGTGCTTAACACATGCCTGAGTGGAGGCCCCCAGGGCAGGGGCTCAGGCTGCCTCCCAGAAGACCAGACCTGCAGCCCCACCCCTGCAGTGTTTTATTTTCCCCAGAGCATCCATACTTGCTATTCCCTCTGCCGGGAACACTTTTCCTCCTCCTTCCTCTGAGTCTCCTGAGTGTTCCCTCCTCCTTTGCACACCCCCAGCCACACTATGACTCTGCAGGGCTTGGAGGTGTCTCAAGGAGGCTTCAGGTTTCTTGGGTGGCCCAGATGCTTGATGAATAAATAAACAATCAGGGTAGATGAGTCACCCTTTTGGGAGTTCTTTTTCATAATCCTCCAGGGAGGGAGGTGGACCAGGTGTGTCATCTCCATACCCCAGAGAAGGATCATTGTCTGTGTCCTTGTATATTCCTGTTCAAGCAAGCCCAGCTCAGAGGCACCTCATCCAGGAAGCCCTCCCTGATCTATCAGGCAGGCCCACAGAAGATCTTGGTTCTCTCCAATCAGAGACTGAATCTTTAAGGAAGGAAGTTGTATTCCTGGGACTGCGCAGAGAGTGGCAGTCGGGGCCAGGACTTGAGCCTGGGTCTGTCTGGATGCAGGGAGGCCAGGACCCCCCAACCGAGGCTGAATGAGGAGTGTTACTCACTGGCTTCAGATTTTGCTCCATGTCATTCATTTCCTCTAGGCAGACAATGGTCAGGAAGGCCATTTTCTGCTCCAGCTGGTCCAGCAGGCAGGCCTGGGGGTGGAAGCAGGCAGGCAAGGATGTGAGTGGCTCAGAGCACCCTCCACCCCAAGGACCACCCCAGGAATAATCACAAGGTGTCCACCAATCAGTGGAGAACAAAGACACGATTAAATGGAGGCACACAAGCAAGGGACAGAGCTGTCTCCAATCCCTTCTGAGTCACGATTTCACCTTCCTTATCAGGGCAGTCGCCACAGCCTCTGTGCCCCTCCCTTGGGAAGAAGGGAGCTGCTCACCTCCACTTTGTTAAGCATGCACTCCCGCTCACCATGCTGGCACGTGAACTCCCACTTGCCACTGACGTTTCTTTCCTGAAAAGCAACAAGGTGAGTGCTGGCTGCCCCCTCCCCCAGGCCTCCTTCCTGTGGCCATGTGCCTCCATTTCCCGGTCCCCAGGCACCTGAGCGTTCCCATAGGGCACCAAGGTGACGTTGAGAATTTCCCACACCATCAGCCATGTCGGGAAGAGCTCTCGGATCAGGAATTCCCGGCAGCCAGGGCACAGTGCCTCATAGTAGAGGCTCACGTTGACCAGGGGAACATCAGACTGCTGGGGCGATGCCTGCAGACACGGTTCACCGACCTGCCCCAGAGGAAGGGGTGTGAGTCAAGTTAAACTCTCTGGCAAGAAGGAAGCTGCAGACAGGAGGTGTTCTATGTCACACTCCTTCCTCACCTTGCCAGGTGGGAGTCTGATGCTGAGGCTTCACCGAAAGCCTACCATACCATACCATAGGTCGCTCAGTCGTGTCCAACTCTTTGCGACCCCAGGGACTGTAGCCTGTCAGGCTCCTCTGTCCATGGGACTTTCCAGGCAACAGTGCTGGAGTGGATTGCCATTTCCTTCTCCAGGGGATCTTCCCAACCCGGGAATCGAACACATTCATTTCCTCTAGGCAGACAATGGTCAGGAAGGCCATTTTCTGCTCCAGCTGGTCCAGCAGGCAGGCCTGGGGGTGGAAGCAGGCAGGCAAGGATGTGAGTGGCTCAGAGCACCCTCCACCCCAAGGACCACCCCAGGAATAATCACAAGGTGTCCACCAATCAGTGGAGAACAAAGACACGATTAAATGGAGGCACACAAGCAAGGGACAGAGCTGTCTCCAATCCCTTCTGAGTCACGATTTCACCTTCCTTATCAGGGCAGTCGCCACAGCCTCTGTGCCCCTCCCTTGGGAAGAAGGGAGCTGCTCACCTCCACTTTGTTAAGCATGCACTCCCGCTCACCATGCTGGCACGTGAACTCCCACTTGCCACTGACGTTTCTTTCCTGAAAAGCAACAAGGTGAGTGCTGGCTGCCCCCTCCCCCAGGCCTCCTTCCTGTGGCCATGTGCCTCCATTTCCCGGTCCCCAGGCACCTGAGCGTTCCCATAGGGCACCAAGGTGACGTTGAGAATTTCCCACACCATCAGCCATGTCGGGAAGAGCTCTCGGATCAGGAATTCCCGGCAGCCAGGGCACAGTGCCTCATAGTAGAGGCTCACGTTGACCAGGGGAACATCAGACTGCTGGGGCGATGCCTGCAGACACGGCTCACCGACCTGCCCCAGAGGAAGGGGTGTGAGTCAAGTTAAACTCTCTGGCAAGAAGGAAGCTGCAGACAGGAGGTGTTCTATGTCACACTCCTTCCTCACCTTGCCAGGTGGGAGTCTGATGCTGAGGCTTCACCGAAAGCCTACCATACCATACCATAGGTCGCTCAGTCGTGTCCAACTCTTTGCGACCCCAGGGACTGTAGCCTGTCAGGCTCCTCTGTCCATGGGACTTTCCAGGCAACAGTGCTGGAGTGGATTGCCATTTCCTTCTCCAGGGGATCTTCCCAACCCGGGAATCGAACCCGTCTCCCGCATTGCAGGCAGGTGCTTTACTGTCTGAGCCACCAGGGAAGCCCTTCCTAAATATCAGTCATATTGCAAGATGGATGTGACACAGATTTGCAAACAGTAGGCAGTTAATGGAGGCACAAGGCTTGCTTTCCTCCAGGAGATGAAACTTCTTACCCAGGGGGAGACAGGGTGGAAGAATTCATGGCCTTCTCCCGCCTGGGTCACTGCGGTCACCACTGACTTCCGGTGGTGTGTATCACCACCGCCAGCTCCCGTGTGGCCACTTCATCCCCTCGAGCCATGGCCCTGGACTGAGCAAGGCCCTACACCTCACTGACTCCTTATTTACTCTTCCTCTCCACCAGCCCGCTGAACTCCTCCCAAGGCTACTGCAGAGGCGGCGCCTAATAGGTGCTGACTTCCGGCTCCCGCTGAGGGTTGGCGGGCGGCTGTGTCTGTGAGCAAGTGGTTTAGCCTCCGGGGCATCTGTTTACTCCGGACCACAAAAACGCGTGCCTTCCCCGGAACGAAACGCACCCTCGATGAATGCCGGTGGCCAGGGGCCGGCAGCTCAGCTGGTCTGGGCTTCCTTCCCCTGGCCTAAAAGAGGAGACTCTGATTCTCGCTCCAGATGTACACAGTGGTGCTTAGTGCACCTTGGGGGGAGGAGGGAGTTGCGGGAGGACGGGGTGGGGGACAGCTGAGGGACTCGGACTCCAGATGGCAAAGCGAAAGGGAAAAGAAAGTATGGCCAAGTGCCGGACTGAAGGGTGGGGTTGGGAAGGGGGTCGCCACCCCCCTCCCCCCGGGTGGCATCCTCTCCGGACCCCGGCGGTCCCCGTCGAAGTCGAGGGGCTGGTGGGAGGAGCGGAGCGGCCGGCCCGCCACCTGGGCGCGGGCCCCAGCTGGCCCGCCCGCCGCGTCGCCGACGCTACCTGGCAGGGGGCCGCCCCCTCGGGGAGTGCTTCCAGCGAGGACCACCGCGTTGCGGCGGGGACCTCCGGCGGCAGCAGCAGCAGCAGCAGCGGGAGCAGGAGAGGCGACGAGGCCATCACAGCGGCGGCGAACGCGCGACGGCGGGGAGCCGTGGCCCCGGGAAGAAGCGCCTTTAACTCGGCGGTGGCCCGGCCCCCAGGCGGAACCCGCCTCCCGGTGCCCACGCCCCTCGGGGGCCCGGGCTGGTGCCTTTGGGTATCTCTACTTTTCTCTCTGGGTCTTTCTTCCCATCCCAACCCCTGCCCAGCCCCATCCTCCCCCACGCCCCGCCAGGTGCTGGGACCCCAGTCACCTGAACAACGCCCTGACCTTCCGCCGTCTCCCCCAACCCTTCCCCGCAGTCAGCCCGGCCCAGCCCTGTGAAGCTGAGGCTGAGCATCTCGAGCAGAGGTGAGGCGGGGGCTTAGAGAAACAGAGAGATGGAGAGACAGCAGGTCTCTATGCGCCCACGGAGCCCTCTGGGGGCCGTTAGAGCAGCCCTGCCCCGGCGCAGCCCACCACCCCACCCCGGTCCTAGCCCATGGACCCGACTCTTCGACATCCCTACCCTGTGCTCCCATGGGAGGTGATCCCCTGCGCCGGCCTGGGCAGCCAGGCCCCCTCTCCCAGCTTGGCCCATACCCCTCCTCATTCCCAAGCTTCACTCCCCCCCTCTCAGGCTCCCCAGCCCAGCCAGCGTGGTCTCGTGGGGCTGACTCAGGCTTGACCACAGCAGGGCCCGAAAGCAGAAGCTAGTGCTGGGAGGGGCACCTCACTTCTCTTGGCACCCCCATTCCCGGCTGGGGGGTGGGAAGAGAAAGCTGGTCTTCCTTCTCGCCACTCTCCTGGGCTTGAAGAGGGGTGCACCCTTGCCCTCTGCCAGCTCTTTTGGTAGAAGAGAAGCCTGTATGGGGTATTAATACATGGGATGTGGGACTGGCCCTGTAGGACCCAAATCCGGGGGAATCAGGCAGACTCAGGTTTGCTCCAGGACTGTGCTGGACACCTCAGGTGATGAAGCCCCAACTTCTTTTATTAAGTAGGAGAACTGAGGTTTAGGGACTAAAGCTATCACGAAGGGCTCAGAACAGAGGGAGCATTGCCCCAGGCTGGACTGGGCAGAGAGAATAAATAACCCAGATAAAGACTTGGAGGCTGGGAGTGTTGGGGCAGGAACCAACACACTTAGACTTTGCAAGGCAAAGATTTGGGCCCAACTGGAGGAAACAAACGCTCCCCACCTTTGCCTGGAAATCAGTCCAGCCCCCAGCTCCACAGCCCACGTCCCCCTCCAGTTGTGGGGAAACCCCAGCCCATGTGGCCACATTCATAGCAGCAGGTTCGGGAGCTGGGGTTCCCCTGAAGTCCCCACGGCTGGACCATCCCACCTCATTCTTTGGAACCCTTCGCAGAACCCCTTTCCATTGTGAAGCTTCTGCAAGGCTAAGCAACAGGCTTTGGGGAACTTTGTATTTCGCATTTCGCCCTGTACTGGGCTGAAGAAATAGCAACAAATATAATTGCTACAATTTTCCCAGTGGGTATTAAGCACCAGCTGTATTTGGAGGAATTCCTAAAGGTAACCTCACCCATTTGAGCATGAAATCCTGAGATGCCCAGTAGACTGTTGGCCCTACTTGGTAAGAGGAAATGGGACTGGAGACGGGAGGTGACATTCCCAAGGAGACACAGTTGGTTGTGTGGAGACCAGCTAGAGGCTATGTGGGACGTTCTCTTCTGTGCTCAGGCTCCACCCGGCTGGGCTCATGGGACTGAGAAGGTGAGCTTTACCCTGCTTCCACTCACACAGTGGGTGAAGCCCTCAGTGGGGGCAGAGTCGGCTGGAGTTATTTAGAGGGTGCCTCCTGACTGGTCAGTCACTCAAGTGGGGACAGTGCTTGGGGAGGACTGGAGCTTTGAGGCCCAGGAAGGTAACTCCTGTCCCTCTGAGAGCCCAGGGGAGAGATGGATCAGACAGCGGCTCCTTCACCCCTGGGGGCTGTCTCAGCCACACTGGGTCTGGACAGGTGCGGTGGGCTGGGGAGGAGAGGAGGTTCGCAGCCTTGGGGGTGTGTGAGGGGAGGGTTGAGACAGGGGAGGGAGGCAGGGAATGGTGACTGAGTCTGGGTCAGCGCCACCATGAGGACCCAGCTCAGTGTCTCTAGAGCTACGGCAGGCCCCACCGGGCAGGCGTGGAGGAATGGGCTGACTCTGTGGGGATCCAGGACACGGGAGGCCCCTCTGGGTGGCACGGGAGGGGTGTGACAGTCTTTCTGCCTGGCTCTGAGGAAGCTGAACATTAGAGAGGTGGCGATTTTCTGGGGCCAGGGATAGTGGCTGAGTGCCAGAAGTCAAAATCAAATCTGGGAGCTATGGTCTGGGGTCCCTGCAGCAGAGGTTGGGGTCTGAGCCTCTGCCGTGTGACCTTAGGCAGGTTTCAATTTCTCTGCACGTGAGCAATCTAAACTGCGATGGGAGGGAGGTGGGGCAGGAAGCAGAGGTTGGCAGCCTGCATTTGGCAGCCCAGAGCTAAAGCCTGTCACTGAAAACAGAAGCATCCATCGAGTTCAATGTTTTATATCCGTATCAATATCAACGTACCATACAAAACCCGCCTGCCAGCCTAGCCAGACAGGCAGGAAAAGGGGGGTGGGGTCCATGGGTGGCATAGAAAATCAGGGCTCTCGTCCCAAAAGAGGAGAGAAAAGAGGGCTTTAGGTACACTTAAGGAAAAACAAAATCAGAGCCCAACATGATGGAGAAGAAGCCTTAAGTCTGTGTTGACTAGGGTGCTGTGGGCAGTGTTATGTGCTGGCTGCCCAGAGGTGCTGGTGGCCTCAGTTCCTGGGAGGCCTGGGGTCAGCCTGTGAGTTTATTTTTAATTATTTTCTTTTTCAGGGGTACTTCTTGGCAGCAGCCCCACGGTGGGGACAACCCGGGGCTGGGTTTCACTTCAGGGTTTGAAGGGGAAGTTGGGGTCTATGGGGCAGGTCCCGCCTGGCCCCAGACGTCACGGCTGAGGTTCTTGGAAGTGGCCAAGCGAAGTTCCTTCCTGCCCTGACCCCAGGTCTATGGCTTAAAAATCGGGGCACCCAGGCGGGGGGGCCACGCAACCCAGGGGCCTCTGTAAACACGGCAGGTGCAGCCAGGTGGGGCTCTGGGGACCCCCGGAGGCCCGTGGGGGACAGGGCACAAGGTTGTGGGTGGCCAGAGCCGTTGGAGGGCAGTGATTATGGGGGCAGGGGCTGTGGAGTTGGGGAGGCGGGACCCCCAACACGGATACACAGAGACGGGGAGGGGGAGAGAGAGAGAGAGAGGACGGACAGATGGAGCTAGAAAGAGACAGAGTGACAACGGGGGGCAGAAAGAGACCCAAAGAAAGATGGAGAGAGAGGAAGACACAGAGGAAAGACTGAGACAGAACTGCAGAGAGAGAGAGAGACAGAGAGACAGAGAGAGAGAGAGAAACAGACACACCTGGAGAGATTCATAAAGAAGAGACAGGCGGAGGAAACCCCAGAAGAGACAGATTAGAAAGACAGAGTCCAGGCGGCCTCCGCAGCCTCCAGCCGGAGCGGCTCCGCTCTGCGCCCGCGCCTGCTCAGCGCGCAGCGGGCGGGGGCCCAGGCCCGGGGGCGCGCACGGGGTGAGCGAGCGTGACGGTCAGCGCGTCGTTGTGCTGCACCAGGGAGGCGTGCTGGTAGTGGAGGACGAGCTCCTTCAGGGACCCGTACAGGTTGTACGGCTCCGCGAAGCCAAAGCCCGTGGCCGTGCGGTAGATGACGCAGTGCTTGGTATCGCCGTCCACCCTGCGGGGGTGGACTGGATCAGAAGGGCGCCCGCCCTCGCAGGCTTTCCCAACTCCGCCCCACGGCTCCTCTCAGGTGACCCCGCCTGGGACCCCTACTTCCCCATCTCCTGGGTGCTGGCTCACAACCTGGCCCCGACCCTGCCCCTGCCGTCTCTTGCTTTGATCCTGCCCCAGCTTCCTCCTCTGTTCCCAAGAACCCAGGGGTTCTTCCCAGCTGTCTCCCAAGGCCGAGCATACACCTGGTGCTCAATGAGAGCCCTCAGAAGGAATGGGTGGATCCCCTCCCCTCCCAACATTCAACCATTCTCAGTTCCCTGGCCAGGCACTCACACCACAGAACAGGCGTAGCAACCCCGCTGGCTGCTCTCACGGATGAGGAAGGTACCGTCTCGCTTGCCACTCAGCATTTCCTCAGCTTGGGTGCGGTTGATCTTGCCTACATACCATGTGCGTTCCTCGTGGTGGGGGAGGTCATCCTCATCCTCCATCAGCGAGTACTGGCTGTGGGGGAGGCAGGGAGGAGCCCTGGTCACTTACTCACCAGCCTCCAAGGTCCCTCTGTCACCTGGACAACGCTCCTTCCTTGGTGAACTCCTGTTCACCCTGCAAAACCCACAAAAAACGGCCCCTCCTCTAAGAACACCTCTCCACCTCTCTACCCCCTGCATGACGAGGTCACTCACTCCTCAGTCTCGTTCTTGATCCCCAACCATTCGTTGATTTTCTTCTGCCGGGCACCTTTCTGAGTGAGCCACCTGGAGGGAAAAGGAAAGGTGGGCTCCTGCTGCTTGGCTGGGAGGGGAACAGAGGCTGCAGCATAGGAAAGACAAGCCCTCCGTGGTCCTGGCCAGCCAGACTGGAGGCCAGGGCTGACCAGAATAGGTTTGGGGTGCAATACCCCTGGTTGCCACAAGGGGTCAGCCTCGGCCAGGGCAAGGACAGCTTCAACCCAGGTGGATGCCCCAGGTCCTGCCAGGGAACCCTGCTCCACCGGCCGCCCCGCCCCCGTCACCCCCCCACAGCCCGCCATTTATTATGTTTCTGTTAACACTTTTTGAGACCCCCGGCTATGCCATCACAAGGTGCTATCAGCATCAGAGGCTCAGACCAGGGGGCTGGACATAGTGTGCCTTTGCACACGGCAGCTGTCTGTTCTGAACCTTAGTTTCCCCCACCTGCAAAAGGGAAACTTTACAATATTTGAGAGGACCAAGCGAGCTAATAATGTATGCACGATACTCAGCGTACACTAGGTGCACACAAGCGTCAAAGGCCCAGGTGGGAGGGGGAAGCCTCAGAACGGGATCCTGGGCTCAGGTTGGGCACTGCATGCCGGGTCACGGAGCAGGCATTCATGGAGCGGATCCTGTCGGGGGCTCCCAGTGACTCAGCCGTGTAGCAGCAGTGCTCCCATTTCACAGCTGAGGCTGAACGGAGCTGCTGTACAGGGACCCCTTTTTTTGGCAGCACCATGCTTAGTTCCTCGGCCAGGGATCAAACCCGTGCCCTCTGCCATGGAAGCCCAGAGTCTTAGCCACTGGATCACCAGCAAAGTCCAAGGGCCCTTCTGAGCGGGCCAGAAGGGGCCTGATCAAAGGGGAAGGGGGCTGGTGGACAGACAAGGGGGTAGGAAGGTAGATGGGACTACCTGGCGGAGAAAGTGAGATACATGCAGAGGTCACCCCTCCAGGTGCCCCTGCATTAATGGGGGGGACCCCCCAGGCGAGCGCACAGCCAGGCACTCACACAAGGTACTGGTCTCGGATCTTGCGCAACTGCATGAGGTCTGGCTTGAGGCTGTTCATGCGCTTGTCGATCTCTCGGTTGTCAGAGGCCTGTGCCCGCAGCTCCTGCTCCAGCTTTGTGCGGCTCTCATGGATCTCAGCAATGCGAGACTTGAGCCGCTCCGAGTTTAGCAGGATCCTGTGGGAGGAGTGGCTCAGAGGCCTCAGACTGGCTCCCAGTCTCTAAGCCTCTGCACAGGCTGCTTCCCTGAGTTCTCTTTCTGGCAAACTCCTATTCATCCTTCTCCCCTCTGAACCCCCCAGGCTGCCCACCCTGTTTCCTTTCTTTCCCCACTTGAGCTGTGTTGGAGTAGGGTGCGGTAGGGCAGAGAAGAGGAACTGGACTCACCTCTGCATTTCTTTCTCATTGCCCTCACGTCGGAAGCGCTCCAGATATTCCTTGCTGCACTTCTCCTGCGTCTGGCCCTGCTCTTCAAAGATCTTGATGGTCTCATTGAAGGCTTCGATGGCTGTGCGCTTCATCTGCAGTTCCTGGAAGAGGGGGTAAGTCTGAGCACCTCCTGGGACTCCTGGCAGGCCCTCGTGAGAGGTAAAGGCAGATCCCAATTCTGATATGGAGACATTGCTCAAGCTGGTCCCTCCACCAGGCGCACTGTTCCTCCAGCTGCACCGAAGGAACTCCTATTCAGCCTTCAAAGCCCACATACCCCAACCCACTCTTCTTTTAGATTCTCCTTTGGGCATCTTACAAAACAACTGGGTGTGTGAGCACTACTGAGAGTTAATGATAAATCTAGTTGCTACAATTCATGGGGCTCCTTCTCAGGGTAGATGCTGCACCAAGCCTCTTTCATGCATCCTCTCATCAAACCTCCCAACAGCCTATACAAAGTCAGAATTGTTAATGGGGAAACTGAGGCTCAGGAGGCCTAAGCCATTTCCAAGGTCACGATGCTCCTAACTGATCCCAGACAGTTGTCCTGGCCACTCAGAACCTCAGGTAACCTGTCTCTAGAAAGGAGACAAGAAAGAGACTGCTCAGAGATTACAGGGGAGACAGAGAAACTCCCTGATGGAGATGGGATGTTCAATCTGAATAAGTTGCATCTCAGCTTAAAAAGAAGTTTATTAACACAGTCCTGGAGTGATAAAACCTTTCTCTACTTGCCTGTTTTTAAAAGACACTGCTGTTTGCCATGACCTCCTGACCCTTTGTCTTAGGCAACTCTTGGTGAGGTAGT
Source organism: Madoqua kirkii (assembly GCA_006408675.1). NCBI lineage: Eukaryota > Metazoa > Chordata > Mammalia > Artiodactyla > Bovidae > Madoqua > Madoqua kirkii. The sequence continues at coordinate 13,938 of SJYC01050719.1, read as the reverse complement.
TACCATCATTTTGATAACATCCAGGTTGAAGGGGATAGAGAAGCAAAGGAACTGAAACTCATGGTCCCAGTTTCAGATGGGGAGACTGAGACCCAGGGGCTCAACCAAGACACCTCCCATGGCTCAGCCGCTCGTGAGGCTGCTTGGTCTCTCCTCACCTGTGTTTTTCTTTGTTTTTAGAATCATATCTATTGATTTCTGGGCTTCCCTCATAGCTCAGTTGGTAAAGAATCTGCCGGCAATGCAGGAGTCACGGATTCAATCCCTGGGTCAGGAAGATCCTTTGGAGAAGGAAACGGCAACCCACTCCAGTGTTCTTGCCTGGAGAATCCTATGGACAGAGGAGCCTGGCGGGCCACAGTCCATGGGGTCGCAAGAGTCAGACATGACTTCGCAACTAAACCACCACTGCCTTGATTTCTATGTTTTCAGGGCAGTCCCTGGTGCTAGGAGCCTGCTCTGTGGCCTAGGCGTCTGGCACTGCGTCGTGAGCACTGCCCTCCGTGCCCAGGCCTCCTTGGAGTGTGCTCGCCAGCGGTACCTGGGAGGTGCGCGTGTACTCCTCGTAGAGTTGGTCGTACTCGCGGCTCTTGTCCTGGTACTGCTGGTGGTAGACCTTGAGCTGGGCACCCACCGCCTCCACGCTGTCCTCCTTGACGATCTGGTCCTGGGAATACCCGGTGCCATCAGGCAAGCTACCTGGGAAACAGGCCCAGTGCCAGCTGGGCACTGCCAACCCCCACCCCCAGCGCCCACCACAGCCCCCAACCTGTTGGTACTTGGACACCGGGTAGAGGAGCCGCGTGTCCAGCTTGGCATTGTACTGGGCCAGTGACTCGTGGCGGTAGTGGGTGATGAGGTCCACGACAGAGCAGAAGGTGAGCGGCTCCGAGAAGCCATAGTGCCCGTCTCGGTGGAAGACCTTGATTAGCTTGTTGTTTCCGCCCTTCCTGGGGTGGGTGAGGGGGTGTCAATGCCCAGGAGCAAGTCCATCCATGTGCCACTGCCTGTGCGACCCCCAGTCCTCTGACCCGAGTATCCCCTTCCCACCCCTCACCCCTGGTCTCCCTGAAGGAGGGGCCCCCACCTGAGGGTCAGTGTGTATTCTCCCTGGATCTTGCTGGAGGCATCTCGGACCAGGAAGGTGCCATCGGGTGTGTCCCGCAGTTTCTCGTTTACCTCCTCCCTGTGGAGACAGCCGGGATGGGGGCTGCCCGCTGGGAGACCCCGCCCCTTGGGTTTTGTGGCTCCGCCCAACAGTCCTACCTGGAGATGTCACCCCAGTACCACTCGGCGTCCTGCAGGGAGGGTGGGCTGCCCCCATTGGCCAGGCCTGTGGGGGCTGGCTTTGTCTTGGGGGGTTTCGGTGGCAGTGCTGGGGGACAGGAAAACAAATACGCATTGAGCACCAACTGTATACCAGGGCAAGCTCCCCTGGCAACTGAGCCTGCTGATACTGGCAGGGCCCCGAGTCAGCATTCTCATCCTCAACAATAAGAGCTAATCCAAAGGGGTGGGGGTCACCTGGGGGGGCAACCTCCTGCTCCTCCAGATGTTCCTGAAGCAGCTTCTCCACCAGCAGCGCAGGAAAGTCGGGGGTGGGCTCGGTCCTAGGAGGAAGGGGAGTGTGGTGAGTGCTGGTGTGCACATGGCCTTGTGTGTACTTGCACACCTGGCAGGGGATATGTGTAAAGGTGCACGAGTGGAAGAAGGTAGATGCTGTGGGCAAGCGATGGGTAAGTGTTCATACAACAAACAACAGGAGTCCAGCATGCGGGGTGGGGAAGCAGAAAGGAAATACAGACACAATCCACTTGCCTGCTCTCTGGTCCAGGCCCCTTCGCCTTGTCCCAAGCCCTGATGGAGTCTTTTTGGAGCTCAAGTATCACCCACAGTTATCTTTCCTAGCCCGCCCATCACGACAGCTCTGGCCTCTTCCCCATGGGGCCCTGATCCACACTCGTCTCTCCTTCCTGGACCTCTCTCTGGCTACGTCTCCAGCCACACCTTTCTCTAGAGACCCAACCCTTTCGGCTACGACTCAGCCCCGACCCCCAGCATCGGCCTCTCACCCGTCGGGCGCGCCCCCTGGTGGCGAGAGGGCGGCGGCGGCGCACGCAGCAGCAGTGGCCCGAAGGTGGCGCCCAGGGCACGGACCGCGGGGCCCGGGGCTGGGGCGCGGCCGGCCACTCGGCCCAGGTGCTGGAGCAGGAAGCGCAGGGTGAGCGCATGGTGCAGTGGCAGCGTCGGGGGCTCCAGCGCCGGCCCCACGCGCCCCGCGGCCTCTGCGGACAGATGGCCAGGTGGATGAGCCAGGGCCTGAGCCTGCCTGCCCCAGAGCCTTCCCCAGCCCGGGCTTCCCGCCAGATTTACCCCGCAGGGCTCGGTGTGCCTCGGCCGCGGCCTCTGGCGTCACGAGGGGCGCCGGCAGCGCCAGCAGGAAGCTTTTCACACCATCTGACAGGGCTGCCGCATCCCACTGCTCCACATCACTCAAGGACCAGTCTGTGGGTGCAAGGGGGATACCTCGGTCCAAGGCGGGCGCAGGGACGGGACACATCCGTCCAGGGCAGGTTCCTTTCCCACTCACCCACTGAAGCTTGCCCTCACCTGTGCGCATGGCGGGTGGCTCAGGCCTGTAGCTGTCCAGCCCTGGGGGGAAGGGATGGGGTAGGTCAGTGTCACCCTAGGTGCCGAGGCCAGCTCTCAAATGCTGCCTCTACCCCATGTGGGGTCTGGGGTGGCTACTCAACCTCCGAGAGGTGAGAGCGGAGGGAAGGGAGGGAGATGGTAGCAGAGGGCAGGGCACATGCTATGAAGGGGTCCACTTCCCTAGGGAGTTATTCCTTCCCCAACTCAACATGGAGACCCGGGGCATCCAGACTCAGCCTCTCCATGCAACCTGAGTCCAGGGAAGAGGATGAGCTGCTCATCCCCAGAGGCAAGCAAGCAGAATCCAGGGGCTGCAGCCAGGCCAAGGCTCACCTGTCCGTTCAATGGCCTCCACCAGCTTCACCAGGATAGGGGGAGCCACATCAGGGGGGGAGAACTGCTCGGGTAGGTCAGGGAGTGTCAGGCCTGGCAGGAGGGGACGCAGTGTTGGCAGGGTTCCTAGAAGACCCCAGCCCAGTCTTTGCCTGCTGCATCTCAGCCCAAGGGCCTGGCATCCGGCCCACCACCCTGGGGGAGACGGAAGACCCAGCTGAGCTGGTGGGACACAATCTTGTGGGTTAAAAGGTCAGTTCACACAACTAGACGCAAGGAGGAATGGGTTGAGCAGTTTCAACCAAATGGGATGTCCACTCCCTAATCTCTCAGGTATAATTAAGGATTTCATGATGAGACCATCTTGGATTAAGGGTCCTAAACCCAAGGACTGGTGTCTTTATAAGAGAAGGCCATCTGAAGAGAGAGGCAGAGATTGAGGTGATGTAGCAATAAACCTCGGTATGCCTGGAACCCCTAAAAGCTGGAAGAAGCAAGGAAAGCTCCTCCCTTAAGGTCTCTGGAGAGAGCACAGCCCTGCCCACACCTTGGTCTAGACGTCTGGTCTCTAGAACCATGAGCGCACATGCTCCCGTTGTTTGAACGGCCACTGGCTGTGGCAGTGCATCACGGCAGCCACAGGACACGCATGCAGCAGGTTCAGGACTCTGCTGTTGCTTGCTGGGCAACCTCGGGCACAGGACCTACCCTCTCTGTGCCTCGGATCCTGCAAGTGAGAAGCTAGTCAATGGCATCATCTCCCCTTTCTTAGCGGGAACAACAAAGCAGTTGAAAAGAATAAAAGGAAAATATCCCATCGGGGTCAGGACATCTCATCCCAAGAAAATTTCTCCATTTTCTAAGTCTTTTTAAAAAAATGTCCCCCCTTTTTAAAAATGCTGACCCCCTTCCCTGTCCCAGCCCCCTGCTGGCCCCACATTTCGCCCCACCCAACCTTTTGTGTTCAGGCGCTCTCTGTCGGCACAGCCACCATTTGATGCAGCTTTGGCCCTTGGCGGGGACGCCCTGGCACACAGCAGGGGCAAGCCAGGGCCTGTGGGGCCTCCCTGAGTGATGGGCCAGGTGGTGCTTGAGCTGCAGAAAGGCCCAGCTGTGTCAAAAATGCAAAAAAAAAAAAAAAAAAAAAAAAGAAAAACCCTGTCCCAGCCCCCTGCTGGCCCCACATTTCGCCCCACCCAACCTTTTGTGTTCAGGCGCTCTCTGTCGGCACAGCCACCATTTGATGCAGCTTTGGCCCTTGGCGGGGACGCCCTGGCACACAGCAGGGGCAAGCCAGGGCCTGTGGGGCCTCCCTGAGTGATGGGCCAGGTGGTGCTTGAGCTGCAGAAAGGCCCAGCTGTGTCAAAAATGCAAAAAAAAAAAAAAAAGCAAACAAGGGGAGGTGGGTGACATCCGGCTGGTAAGGGGGCCACAGTTCCGAAACTCTACTCTGAAATTTGCCTGTCTGCAATGCAGGGAGGGAGATCCCATTAGAATAGGCGTCACCCCCCATTTTAAGGATGAGAAACTGAGTTTCAGGAAAAGAGCAAGCCTCCCTAGATGCGCGGGCCGGCGGGGGCCCAGGTGACATCAGGGCCGGGCACGCAGCTCTCTGTGCAGAGCCGCATGGAGGGAAGGCAGGCAGCCACAGCGTGTTGCCTAGTGGTCCTCGGAGGGTCAGGGCTTGAACAAAAGGACCAACACCACCCCCCCATTTCCAGATGAGGAGACCGAGGCCTGGAGAGGGCTGGCCCTAGCCCACGTCACGTGGCCCTGGGAGATTGGGAGGGCGGAGCTGGGTGGCCACATGGGAGTGGGGATGTGTGTGGTGGCTGGACCCAGGCCAGGCAGAGGAGGGAGGCGGCTGTTACCAGGGGGAGAGGCAGACTCTGGCGGGGAGCCCGGACGGGGCCGCCTCCTGCTCCTTTAGGCTGAGGCGGGACGCAGGCACAGGCTCTGGAGACACCAGATGCTGCAAAGCCCAAGCCTGCAGCCTGCCGCCTCGGCACCCCGCCGCCTCACCCCATGCTGTGGGGACTCTGGGCTGACCCTCTTTGGGCATCAGAGTCCCTTGGGCACAAAACCAGGCGGGCCATTGAGAGGGGCCGTGGTGCCTCTCAAGGCTTTGGTCTTCACTGGGTGACTCCCTGAGCGAGTGGGTCGACTCCCTGGCACCTTGGTCTCCCCATGTGTACTCGGGGCCACTGGGCCACCATGAGTGACGGGGCAGAGCATGCTGGGTGCTCAGCACTCATCGGCCTCCTCCCTACAACTTGTGCCTTGGTTTCCCTGCCCAGCACACAGCCTGGCACGCGGTCACAATGTATGTTCAGTGCCCTGGTTCTCCACTCCCAGCATGCTCTTTGGAAGGAGGGGTGGCCGAGGGTCTCTTTGAAAGGGATGGAGCATCCTCACACGCCACTGTGCTGCGTGGCCTCGACTGAGTAGCCCACCTTTGGGCTTTTTGGCTCCCATCATTCTGGAAATCAGAAAACCAGGGTTACAACAAAGGGGGGCGGGTTTCTCAAGGGATTCCGTCTGCAAACCACAACGTGAAGTTAAATTGAGCCTCTGAATCTTACTGGACACTCCCTATTGTCTTCAAAATCAATCCCATGAAATCCAAGGGGAGGACCCTGCCCCTTCTTCACTCTGCTCCACCAGTCGGGCTGGTTCCCTGAACCTGCGTGACATTCCCTCAGGGCCTTTGTCTTTGCTATGTCTGCTGCCTTCTCCCCCTACTCTCTGAGAGGCGTCTTTCTCTCGGCAGCTGTCATCACTTGATCACCTTTTTCTCACTTCTTGACCCAGAAGCCCCATGAGAGCAGGGCGAGGCTAGTGTGTCTGCCTCTGGGTGCCCAGCCACGAACTGCACCCAGCCCTCCACAGCAGTGTAATTGACACCTGCCAACCAATCAGATATCCTCATTCCTCCTCTCCAGGGAGAAGCACCGTCGCCTCATGGGAAAGAGGAAACTGAGGGTCTGCGGGCACTCCCGGTTTCCCTCATCCCTGCCAGGGGCCCAATTTGCTGCTCACCTGGCTCAGGGGGCCCCTCTCGGGGCCTGGCGGGCAGTGGGCGGGGGCCACGTGGGCGAGGGCCAGGCCGGGCCAGGGCCACGGGCCCCAGGAACTCCACATAGGTGCCAGGGAAGTCGCCGCGTTGCCGGGTACGCTCATTGAGGCCAGGCATCCAGCCGACGCTCTGCGGGCAGCGCTCGTTGCCCTCGGCCACGCCCAGCGCCTGCAGGGCAGCCCTGCTCACCACCAGCACATCACCCGGAAGTAGCTCCAGGTCCTCCGGCCGCTCCCGGCGGAATGGGTACAATGCGCGGTATTGGAAGCCCTCAGGGCCAGCCATGGCTGGCAGGGTGGGGTCTGGATGGTCAGGTGGCTGCTTGGGGCCCCAGTGGCCCCATCAGCCCGGGGTGGGGGGCCGGGAGGGTCCGATGTGTGGGCTTGGGGACTCAGGGTTCGATTTCCACCAAGAAGTTACAGGCGACCACCTGGGATGCTCACGCTTTGCTTCCCATCATTATTTCACGACCCTAACAAGGGTCACTCGTTGCTTGTTCCACCATTCGTCAACTGGTGGGGGGGGGGTCGGCAGCCTGATCTCAGGTCACTCAGCTGCTGCGTCCCCCCTCAATCCGTAGGGCGGGGCCAGGTCGCTCACTCCCTCACGTGGGGGCCATCGGCTCCCGAGGCTGGCGGCTCTTCCAGCTGCGCCAGGCGAGGGGGCCGAGGGCACAGGCTGTCACCATGCTCGGCTCGGGACACCGACCTAGGGGGAGAGGGGCGGGGCAGCATGAGTCAGTTTGAACTCCTGCCACCCTCAATTCAGAGCCAAACCCAAATCCCAGGTTAGAATCCCCTAACTGGGTACCCTTGGGTCAGTCCCTGCACCTCTCTGGGCCTCCGTTCCCCCAGCTGTAAAATGGGTGAAGAGCCCTCCCTTGGGGTTGTTGGGCGCAGAGCTCCCAAGAATCTGCCCTGGGCATACTCCAAGTTCAATAAACAAGTTCTTCGCCCCCACTAGAGATGGGGAAACTAAGGCTCAGAGTAGGCAGGTCTCTGTTGGACCATTCAGTGGGCCAGGAAGCCAGGACTGAAAAGCTCAGAGCTGCCCATTTTCACACGGCCCAGGATGCATCCATCCCAAATGGCCAGTTAAACCCTGAATGCTCAGGGCATAATGTGCAGGGTGTAACGGGTGATGATGTTCAGCGTGCTGTGGAGCCGTGAAGAGGGGCTGGGATGGCTGAGCGCAGTAAGAGGCGGCAGGGGCCAAGAGGGATAGGGAATGAAGTCCAAGCAGATGTCATAGCACAAGCAAAGGAGAGTCCAAGCAAATGGATCTCTGATCTCTGCAGGGGGAGGAGAGAACGGGGTGCTGTGGGGGCAGGGGGATGGTCCCTAACATGTCTCAGCTTCAGGCCCACAGTAGGTACTTAAAACAGAAGAGGGTTGGTGGGAATCCAAGAGGGCCTGAGCCCCAGAATAGACATGGAGCTGGGAAAGGGAGAAGGAAGGAGGGCACAGCAGCTGCCAAGCGGGTGGCTGCTGTATGCAGGGGCAGTGGTCACCCCCAAGGAGTCACCAATCTCGGGAGACACAGCCCAGCCGGACACGTTCTCAATCGCAGCCCTGCAGGTTGGGTCTTCCCCAGAGATTGGGGGTGGGGTGGGAGGCGGTGCTTTTCCAAAAGGCGGTCCTCACAGAGCACAGGAGGAGCACTGGTCAGAAAGACTAGTGCAAGCAAAGGCTTGATAGCAAGAAATACTTGTCAAGATATCAGGCTGGCCTTAAGAAAGCCACAGGCCAGGCAGGGCCTTGGGGGCCAGGTTGAGGGTCAGGCTTTATCCGTCGACCACGGGCAACCGCTAGAGGTATCCAAGTACTGGGCACAAGCTCCACACTCCAGGACGCCCCAACACATCCGCTCCCTGGCCCCTGGCCCCCCATTCTACAGATGGGGAAACTGAGGCCCAGGGACAGGGACGTCCAGAAAACCGCCTGAATCCGCTTGCCTGCCCGCCTCCGCGCCCCGCCGTGCACACGTTTGCACACGCCCCGGTGTGCGCGCCTGGGAACCAGCGCTCCCCGAATCCAAGAGGCGGGGTGGAGGGGCCAGGCTGGGGGCTTGGCGGAGGATGCAGGGCCTGCGCGCTCACGCGTGTGCAAACGCGCACTCGAGCCTGCGTGGACCCCGAAGCCCAGCTCGGGGGCCGGAAGCACAGTCGTCCCTCTACTGTCTTGCACCCCACCACCTCACTATGCCCCACACAATGCCTGGGCGCCCCCTCTTTACTGCTCGACGCCCCACTCCCGGCAGGGCCTCCCTCAATTCAGGGCCGCGGCTCCAACCCTTTATCTCTGCCTACAGTTCGCCGTTCCACCCTCATCTTCCAGGGCAGGCTGCACCAGGGCCAGGTCGAGCCCGAGGCCTCCCGCTCCCTGCGGCCCCCAGTTCCCGCGGGGCCCGATGCAGCCCTGCTCGTGTTCCGGCTTCCACCGCGACCCCATACTCTGCCTGGGCGCCCCGCATCTGAGCGCACCCCCAACCCCGCCTGCCACGCGGACAGCTCGCACTTACCTGGTCGTAGCCGCCACCGCAGCCGCCGCGGCCACCGTCACGCCGAACCGAGCCAGACCCGTGGCTTCACCACCGCCGCCGTCGCCGCAGCCGCGGGATCCCCGCCTCCGCCGCTGCCGCCGCGGTTCCGAACGGTAGGGCCCGCCCCCCGGCGGAAATGGCCGAGTGCACTCGGGCCGGGCGGGTGATCTGGGGCCGAGGCGGGGCCAGAGGACGCTCGAGTGCTTCCGGAAAGAGCCGAACGTCTCCCGCGGGACTGGAGGGTAACGTGGGGGGAACGTGACCCAAGACAGCCGATCATTTCCGGAAACAGTCGAGCACAATCGGGTCAGATGAGTCATTCGAGGCTGGACTCGGCTAGACTCGGCTGTACTGAGATGCCTGAGATTCCGGAAACGGCCGAGCGCTCTCCAGCCGGACTCGTAAAACAGGCTGGGCCCCGAAACTTCGGAAACTTACTGGAAAGAACCAACTGTGCTTGGCCTCAAATGAGGCCCTGAGAACTTAGATCCAGAGGCGACTACCTACTTCCGGAAACTGCCGAGGCAGGGACGGCTCCCGAGAGCAAGTGAGGTGGCCCTGAGCTCAAGGAACTGAAGGTGGCATTTAGGTGGAACGGGCTCGCCAGAGAAAGCTGAACGTTTCAGGAAACATGCTGAGGGCCGTGAAGGGATCAGGCTTCAAAGCCGGGGTTTCCATGGTAGCCCAAAGCGTCTAGAAACAACTAAGTCGCGGGCAGAGAGAACTACCCCAATGCCGACCCACAGGCGTACGACTGTTTCCGGAAAGAGCCGAAGCTACTCGGGAACAAGGGGCGTGGCTAAGGCTTTCCGACCCTTCCTAAAGCTTCGGAAGTAATCTGAACGCACTCAGGCTGGGTTCCGACGTGGTGAGGGGGATTTTAGGGCACAGCCCAAGCGAAGACCAGTATAAAAAGGTCGCAAAGATGGTTTATTTATTATCACAGCTTCAAGGCCCAGACGGTGTCTGTAGGAAGCTTTTAGGGACAGAGCCCATGATAGGTACTCAACAGGGAGAGGGTAGCAGGAGACCTGGATCAGAGAAGGCATCAAGAAGCATCTCAATGGTGAACTCCCAGCAGCCTTCAAAACCCACTTTAGGCTTTGAGCCAAGGGTCTATTTTCATCCGACCCCCACCCCACTCTTCCCTTACCCTTTTCTCGGCCCCTCAGAAATCCAGACATCGGACCTCCTCTTGGTAAATGTGAGCTTTTATTCACTGTCAGCTCCAGGATGGAAGGCGGGACAAAAGTCATGCACAGCCTTGATCTAGCTCCAACACCAGGCAGTGCTGTGTGGGTGTCTCCGGAAGGAATGCAGAGTGGGCTGCAGAGCCTGGAAAGTGCCCTTATCATAAAACGGAGGCTCTGAGATGCCCCGTGGGTCACACAGCATTTCAGGGGAGAGGATTGGAGTCTGCTGTATCTGACAACAGATTCTCCACAGCTCCCTTGACAATGCCCAGGACAGGGGCTGGCTGCATGACTCTTACCAGGAAAGCGTGGGGCATGTCTTTGCCCCTTGCCAGGCCTTAGTTATGGGGAGGACAACACTACCTCCAGCCTTCTCAAGGCTGACTGAGGGAGAAGCCACAAGTAAAAGCGCTTGGCATACAGTAGGTGCTTAATAAATAGTCATTAGTATTAGTTTTGTAAACACAAGGAAACTGAGGCACAGAGTGGGGAAGCCATTTTCCCAGAGCAAGTGAAGCCAAGATTGCAGCTTGGGCCTCACTGCCCCCCAGTTGGATTTTCTTACTCGGATTTCATCCCAGCAAGGCTGTGACATATCGAGGGCACCTCCCAGGGGGTGTTCCAGACACATCATGGTCAAGTTCTCACCCCGGTAGGCATCAAATACAAAAAAATTTTGTCCAGGGTGGACATTCTTCCCCTACCCTGGCAGTGCCCTTTGAGGGCTCTGCCTCCTGGGGCATCCGTGTCTGCCTGTGAAGTGGATGACTCCTCTGTCTATATTTGGTGAACTTCTACTCATACATCAAAGCCCCAGTTCCCACAACCCCTAAGCCTATAGAACTGGAGGCAGACTCTAGCAAGGCTGGCCTAGAGATGGAAGCCATGATAGTGGCAAGTGGCCTGCAGAGTCCAGTCCATCATCAGAATTACTTTGTTTTGTGGTGGAGGAGAACTGTCTACAGACTCTGCAAGTCATCCAAACTGGGCCTGGACTGATAAGCTAGGATGCATCCCTTCAAATGTATGGGTCTTGAGTCAGGGATGGGATCAAGTAACACACACACAAAAAAAATTTAAAAGAACAGAAAAACCATAAAACATGAACACGCATTGACTTGTCCAAAGTGCTTCCTTCTCAGCCCAGGGGGGCAGGGTTTACAAATTGGTCCCAGGTGCCTGGGGCAAGACCTGGGCAGCCGCCTTGAGGGTGGCGACTCAGTCTGACTATCGCTTATAAAAAGTAATAAATTAGTTGCAGGGATTTGCTGCTATTTACAATGCCACCCTAGTCTCCCATTCCTGCCCCTACGGGCCCCTGATCGACCAGCTCCGGAACATGGAGGCACCGTCCACACCTTCCGAAAAGAACTGCGATGGGCTCTTCTTTCAGATGTCAAAGGCTGGTGGCTCAGTCTCCATCTAGGTGTCAGTTTATGGAAAACACATTCCACAGAAAATGCACTGACTGCCAGGCCAGGGGGAGGCCAGGTAGATTAGTCTTTCCCAGAGGGTCCAAGGGCTCCTGACACAGCCTCAGCGCCCTCCACGGCAATTTGCGGCACCAAGGTGGGGGGCCCAGTGGCTTCTTCCAGTGGCTCATCAAAGCTCACCTCCTGCACGGCCTCTTGCTTCTTGAAGGAGTCTCGGCGCTCAGACAGATGCAGCCGTCGCATGATCACCAGCTCAGACTCCGGCCCGCGGCTGCGGCGCCCCAGATCCCCATCCAGTCGCTCACCTGTACCCAGCTTGTCAGCTGACTGGCCTCGACGCAGCCTTGGGGATCGGGCAGGCACAGGCGGGTGCCCTGGCAGGGGTGAGGGTGAGCGGGGTGGGGGCGCGGGCACAAGTGGGCAGGCCAGTGGGGAGGGTGGGATGCTGCTGGTGGACTTGCGGCGGCCGGCTTTGGGGCGAGGTGGCCCGAGCTTGGCGGCCAGACCATGCAGGGAGCTGGGGCGGGTGTGGCCAGCGGCAGCTGGAGATGCAGGGCTGCTGGAGCTTGGGGATATACTGGGTGGAGACGCTGTGTCTGCGGGTGACAGAGGAGGATCAGGCCACCAGTCTCAACGTCCCAGCCCAGGGGCCCTGGGACTGCCTCAAAGCCCATATCATTTCCAGGCATGTGGTCACCTATCAGGTCTGGTTTTCCCTTTGTGCAGGTTCCTTCCTTTGGCTTAGATCTGGTAAACTCCTATTCAACCATCAACGCTCTAGCACCTTTTCACCCACTTCTTATCTAAATGTCTTAGCAAATCATTTGGCCAAAGGTACCTGTCCACTGTCCATCTGTCCATCCCATTAGCTATCCACCCTCTGGTCCAGGAATTTATCCAATAAGGGCCCTGCCTCTGCCTATACCCACTCTCCACCCCTAGGCCTCAGCCTCAGAGGATGTCTGGTCTAAGGAGAGCAACGATGGCACAGATACCCCTAACCCCTTGAGGTCAGGGTAGGCTAGAGGGAGAGACAGCAATGGGGTCCTCAGAAGGCAGGGAGGGCTTCCTGGGAGAGCAGCTCTGTGGCTCTCCTCTAGGATGCCTTCCTTCCTCTGTGGACTGCCCCAGCCTGTCTCTCTCTCCCTCTAGACTGATGCTAACCCAGTGGAAACAGGGGTGTCCATCTCTTGCTGTCTCTCTCAGACTGGAGAACCTCAGGGGGACCATCCTTTCCTGCTCTAGAACTATCCTTCCATATCTTCTCTGGTTCACTCTCTGTGGCTCCCTATTCCCCCCACAACCACCACAGTTTAAGCCCAGCTCTTTGGCTTGATCCATCCCCCAGTCCCCTCTCCCTAGTCTCCCTCTAGCTTTCGCACCCCTCTGGTCTAGACCCCCACTGCTTATGCTGCTCCCTTCTGCTGGACACACCCTGCCCTGCCCTCACACCTGCCCTGCCCACCCCAGGCTGCCTCTGAGGCTGTCATTTATCATGTTACTTCATCCTTCCAACTCTGTTCGTCCCCCTCCTGGGCCAACCACTGCAGCCCTGTGTGGCCCTTCTTCCCAGGGTGGTTCTGAGGTGTGCACCCACCTGCTGGGGCATCGGGAGCCGGGCTGCGGCAGGGTGTGGTGGGGCTAGGGGACAGGCTGTGGGTGGGGGAGCCTGGGAGGCTTTCGCTGACGACAGGGACTGGTGGAGGCCGGAGGAGAAGCTGCGGCTCGTGTGCAGCACGGACGACTGTTTTGAGATCTTCTTGAAGAGCGATTTCCGCCTAGGGGTTAGAGACCCAGATTCTCCACAAGTCTCGCCCCGCAGTGGCCGGGGCTGCCCAAGCTCGCCATGCATCCTGCATCAACCCTCCACAGGAGCTAGCCCACTGCTCACCGGTCCTGTGTCTCCCGCCTTCGGCTCCGCTTGCTCCTGCGCGCCATGCGGCCCTTGGTCACATTCTTCCGCGCGGGGCCCACTTTGATGGACGTGTTCTCCAGTGCTGTGGTCCGAAGGGCGATCTTGTTGCCACTCTGCAGGAAAGATGGCGAGGGGTCGCCAGTGTACCTCCTAGCCAGTGAGCCCTCTACCCACCTACTCGTCCATCAAAAGCCCTGGATCCTAACCACCCATTTCACAACTAGTGACCTCCCCACTCACTGGGCCAAAGATGGATATGTGCCATCTGTCCATCCATCCAATGAGCCATTGATTCACCCACTGGGCCAAGGAGCTATCCAACCAGCGGCCTGCTTCCTCACTTGTGCCCACCTTTCCTCCCTCAGGCCTCAGCCCTCAAGGAGGCAGGAGGCAAAGATGGCACAGATACCAACCCCACAGGGTCACGGTGGGCCAGAGGGAAGGTCAGGAGTTGGCCCCCAGGGGGCTTCCTGGAGGAGTGGCTATGAGGGGTGATATAAGGGGGCTAAAGAAGGAAGCGGGGCCTTTCCTGGCTGTCCAGTGATTAGGACTGGCAATTCCACCGCAGGGGATGTGGGTTTGATCCTTGTTCAGGGAACTAAGGTCCCGCATGCCACTTGGCCAGAAAAATGAAAAAGAAGAAAAAGAGAAGAAAGAAGCAGAGGGGAGGAGGAATGCAGGGCCCAAGTGGAATGCTGTGGTTGGAGGGGGAGAACCACACAGAATAGGCAGCTGAGACAAAGGGGAGGGGATGGGGGTTACAGCAGCAGGGTGGGGAGATCAGGGTACTTTAAG
>SJYC01050717.1:35-17226 GCA_006408675.1 Madoqua kirkii | reverse complement strand
CCAGAGTCCTGGAAAGCTCAGGAAGTCAGAAGCTCCAGGCCCAGGGTGAGGCACTGAGCTGGGATGGGGACTCTGGCAGAGACCGCCTGCCACCCTAGGAGAGTGTGGGACAGCACAGCCCATCTCTGGGGCCCCCACTTACTGTCGAAATAGCTGGTGTCGTCCTCTGCTTCCAGCTGCGGCACGAACTCAGCCTTGTGTCGCAGAAGCCCGGCCCAGTCCAGCGTCCAGAAGAAGGGGTGCTGCTTCACCTCGTGGGTGCCTCCTGCAGACAAGGCCGGCTGAGCCCTGCTGGGCCCCACCCCCCACACCCCCCAGGCCAGTTATGAACCCAAACTTGGCTAGCACAGAACCACAAAGATGGGAAGGGAAAACAGTCGTCGTTTAAGAGCCCAGAGAGGAACCAAGGTAGGGCTAGAACCTAGGCCCTGATCTTTCCTCGGCTGGATTCTGAGATCCCAACACTCAGAGAAACCCCAGGACCTCAGGAGAGATTCCTTCCAGGGCCCCTTTCCACATGTTTCTACCACAACGAGCAGAGCTGACTGCACAAATATATCCTGTTCCCCAACCTCAGCCCTCATGGTCCTCTCCAGTGGCCAAGTTTCATCCTGAAAGTGATCCGTAGTGGCCATATACTGGGGGGCGGCATCAGTATTAAACAATCCTTTTATGACCATTTTGGTGGCTGGGGAAACTTGGACAGTGGGATCCACTGCACCAGTCCTTAGGGACTTTAGGACACAGCCCACGGTGACCTGGAGGGCTCTCATACACAGCCTCAGTGCCCCAGGTCTGCACTAGACCCAGCTACTTTCAAAGTCTTATGCAAGTTCCTAGTGAGCTCATACACACCCTTTAAAACCCCAGCTTCAAGTCCCCTTCCTCTATGCAGCCTCTCAAACAGAGCTCATGCTTACTCCAGCCTCCAGCCCACCCACACCAACATACCAGTGCCCAGGCGGTCCAGTGGGCTCTGTCGGAGCAGCCTGGTGATGAGGTCCTGGGCATCAGCTGGGAGGGCCTCCTCTCCCTCTGGCCACATGATCTCGTCTGAAGTGAAAGGAGGGAGTGAGGAAGCTGGGCTAGTGCTTTCTAGCATCTCCTAGCTCTTCTGCTTTCTGCACTCCAAGCCATCAGCCTGCTCTGCTCATTCAGCATTCCAGCTCTGGTCCCTTCCAGCCTTTGCTCTGGCCACGCTCTCTGCCTTGAGCACCTCCCTTTCCTCCATCTCTTGCTCCTTTAAAACTCTGCTCACATGTCACCCCAGTGTCATTCTCTGACTCTTTTAATACAGCTCCTCTACCCTACACCTGGGGCTTCCCCGCACTCCATGCAGGAGACCCAGGAGACTCAGGTTCAATCCCTGGGTTGGGAAGAGGCCCTGGAGGAGGAAACGGCAACCTACTCCAGTATTCTTGCCTGGGAAAATCCCATGGACAGAGGAGCCAGTCTGGGCTCCTACAATCCATAGGGTCGCAAAAGAGTCAGGCGTGACTGAGCGACTAACTACCCCACACCTGCCACCCCACACCCTCCCTTTTTCCTGCTTCTTTTCTTCCTCTGCATTTTTGCCTCTGATTCTACAATTTTTTTTTCTACAATTTTCTAAAAATTTTTTTTTTTTTTGGACACACCAGGGGAGGCATTTGGGATCTTGGTTCCCCAAGAGGCACTGAACCTCCCACCCCTAGCCCCGCACAGGAAGGTGGAGTCTTAATCACTGGACCACAAGAAAAGTCCCTCCATAGTCTGCTTATTTATCTCCCTTCCTGTCCATCTTGCCCTTGGCTGTATCTCCAGTGCTCAGCTAGGGCCTGGCATGCCAAAGGTGCCCAATCCATCCACACATGGGGCTGCTCTCCTCCCCGACACAGGGATGTTTGAAACCTGGGCCACAGGGGTAGGGAACGCACCACTGACCACCTGGCCAAAGAGTTCCTCGGGGGTGTCACCGAAGAAGGGCACACAGCCCACCAGGAATTCATAGAGGACGATGCCCATGGCCCACCAGTCCACTGGCTTCCCGTAGCCCTGGCGGAAGATCACCTCGGGGGCGATGTACTCAGGCGTCCCGCATACCTGGGCCGGGTGGGACAGGGAAACTGAGGACGGCTCCCAGCCGGGGAAGGAAGGGTGGGGAGATCCGGGAAGGGTTTCTATGCACCCTTCTGCGGCAGTCTCCCCACGGCCCGGGGCTGGGCTTTGGGCAGGGGGAGGCTGCCCACCTGCTTGTCCACGAACTCCCGGGTGTCTTTCTCGATGTGGCCTTCGTAGAGGTTGGTGGCCATACTCATGAGCCCAATCTTAGACAGGCCGAAGTCAGTGAGCTTGATGTGGCCAAGCGAGGTGAGAGCAGGCTGTGGGCAGGTGGGTGGGGCGCTCAGGGCTGGGGGGTACTTGGCTGCTCCTGCCGCCCCCCATCATCAACTTTGTCTCATACAAGGTGGCCCAACCCCACCAGGGATTGGAACGCATGTCCTATGCCTGATTACATTACTGAAAGAAACAGAGGTTCTTGGGGAACATTACAAATTTGGCAAACATCTCTGTGCCCCCTCTGGGTGCATTGGGTATTACTGTTGAGCACCTACTGTATACTTTGCTGTGCAAAAATTAAGTTCCTGAGAATCATGGCATTTCCCCACTAGGCAATGAAACGTTTCTTGAACACCTCCTATCAGGAGAGCTACAGTGTATTTTTGTACCTACAGCCATTATTTTTAATGAACTAAATATTGTGCAAGCACCTACTGTGAAGTGAACATGTCTTTAGCACCTTCTGTATACAGAAATATTTGTGCCCCTCATGGGTGCACCAGTTGTTTAAAACTCACACACCTATACACTGCTGTTCATGTTCTCTTGCAAGTTTAAATATATAAATATTTTAAGTGATAAAAATCACCTGCATCAGATTTATAAAGTCACGTTTTCATGTACCTCCTGGGTACACCTGCCCATTTAAAAATAAATATCTGCAGGACTTCCCCAGTGACCCAGTGGTTAAAACTCTGTGCTCCCAGGGCAGAGGGTATGGGTTCAATCCTTGGTCTGGGCACTGAGATTGCACATACCACATGGTACAACCAAAAATAAATACATAAAATGGGAAATATAGAAACAGGGGCTTCCCTGGTGGCTCAGTGGTAAAGAATCTGCCTGCCAGTGCGGGAGACACAGGTTTGATCCCTGGTCCGGGAAGATCCGACATGACATGGAGCAACGAACCCCAGGCGCCACAACTACTGAGCCTGTGCTCTAGAGCCCAGGAACCACAGCTGCTGAAGCCCGTGAGCCCTAGAACCTGTGCTCCGCAACAAGAGGAGCCACCACAGGAAGCAGCTTGAGCACCGCAGCTAGAGAGGAGCCTCCCTCGCCGCAACTAGAGCAAAGCCCACGCAGCAACCAAGACCCAGCACAGCCAGAAATAGTGAATAAATAAAATCATTTTAAAATAAGTAAATAAATACATTTCTGGAGAATTCACTGTCTGTATCCAAGTTGTCTCAGGAGTCACTTACTGGACACCTACTGTGTACCTCAACTCTAGAAAGAAACAACTCTGTGTGCCCATTTCATGCCTCTGCTGTTTGTTTGTTTGTTTGTTTTTTAAATGATGCTTAAGCAACTACTATGTATACTAGCTATGGAAGAAAACACTTTGGTGTAGCTACCAGCTAAGCCAACTCCCTCCAAACACCAAGGCCTCATAGCAAGCCTTTGGCCATCCTCTGCTAAGACAAACCAATGTTTCCTGAGCGCCTATGGGCATGTCCCTGCCTCAAAAACGTTCATTTCCTGGGACTGCCCTGGTGGTCCGGTGGCTAAGTCTCCACGCTCCCAATGCAAGGTGCCGGGGTTCGATCCCTGCTAAAGGAACTAGATCCCACAAACTGCAACTAAGGCCCGGTGCAGCCAAATAAATAAAATAACAAATAAATCTTCTTTAAAAAGTTCATTTCTTGAATGTTGACTATATGTGGTATTTAAAAATTTGTTTCCTTTTCACAGAGAAAATGAGAAGTGCCTGGAATTTGCTTCAGCTCAGTGGGGAGGATGGAGTGGTCTGGGAGGAAACGGGACTGGATGAATGTTGGGAGCTGTGAGGGTGGGACGCTGTACCCCTCTTCTGTTATGGACTGAACTGTGTATCCCCCCAACTTCACACGCTGAGCTCCTAACCCCCAGGAACTATGACGGGATCTTATCTGGGGACGGGGTCACGGCAAATGTCATTAGTTAAGGTGAGGTCATTCTGGAGTACATAGCTAGCGGCTGTGCTATGCTGGGCTTAGTCGCTCAGCTGTGTCCAACTCTTTGCGACCCTGTGGACTGTAGCCCACCAAGCTCCTCTGTCCACAGGGATTCTCCAGGCAAGAATACTGGAGTGGGTTGCCATTCCCTCCTCCGGGGGAATCTTCCTGACCCAGGGAGCGAACCTGTGTCTCCTGGGGCTCTTGCATTGCAGGCAGATTCTTTGCCCTCTGCGCCACCAGGTGACCACTAACCCAGCAGGACTGGAGTCCTTATAAAAAGCAGGGATTTGGATACAGACTTGCACACAGTGGGGGCACCACGCGAAGGTTAGAATTATGCCCCCACAGCCTAGGAACTACCAGAAGCCAGGAGAGAAGCCTGGAATACATCCTTCCCTGGTACCTTTGAAGGGAGCTGACCCTTTGATCTTGAACTTCTAGCCTCTAGAACTGAGAGAATAAATTAAAAAAAAAAATTTAAATTCGTTACTTTATTTTTGGCCACACTGTGCGGCATGTGGGATCTCAGTTCACTCACGGGGGATCAAACCCACGTGCACTGTAGTGGAAGTGCAGGGTCTTAGCCACTGAACAGCCAGGGAAGTCCCGAGAATAAATTTCTTGTTGTGTAAGCCCTCAGCTGGGGCAGCCCTACCAAATGAATGCACCTTCTCTTGACTTGGGGCGTACCTGAAATTTTCTGAACTGCAAAGGAAAAATTATTTTTCTCCAGAACCAACTGTGGGGGCCTATCCCTCCTTGAACCCTCTGGGGCTGGACCCCTTCCCATCCTGTTTCACGGATGAGGGCCGTGAGCATGGGAGGGGCCAGTCCTGCTCGGGAACACTGGGAAGACCCCAGTCCAGGATGATTGCAAAGAGGTCTGATGGGCACAAAGCAAGCAGCCAGAGAACATGGAGCATGGCGGCCCAGGTATACAACAGGTGCCAACTACACATATGCTTGTTTCCTAAGCCAGGGGTCCCCAACCTCCAGTATCTAATGCCTGATGATCTGAGGTGGAACTGATGTTATAACAGAAATAAAGTGCACAGTATATATAACGCAGTGGAATCATCCCGGAACCATTCCGTGCCACCCTGATCCGTGGGAAAATTATTTTCCATGAATGGGTCCCTGGTGCCAAAATGGCTAGAGACCGCTGTTCTAAGCCTCTGGCAAACTACAAGATGCCCTGAAAACATGCAGGGCTCTTAAGGCTCAGATTCACAACTCCACACGGCAAGTACCTTCATTGGCGAAAAGGACCCCTGTCCCCAGTACACAGCAGGTGTTCATTCCATGCTGACCTCAACATACAAACTTCATAGAAAAAGACAGTTGCAGTGTTCAGGGCCTGACACACAGTCCTTGCTTGCTGCTGCTGCTGCTAAGTCACTTCAGTTGTGTCCGACTCTGTGCGACCCCATAGACGGCAGCCCACCAGGCTCCCCTGTCTCTGGGATTCTCTGGAACACTGGAGTGGGCTGCCATTTCCTTCTCCAATGTATGAAAGTGAAAAGGGAAAGTGAAGTTGCTCAGTCGTGTCCGACTCTTCGCGACCCCATGGACTGCAGCCCACCAGGCTCCTCCGTCCATGGGATCTTCCAGGCAAGAGTGCTGGAGTGGGGTGCCACTGCCTTCTCCGCAGTCCTTGCTTAATAACACATTTATTAACCAGAGGTGCTCTGATCACCTCTACGCAGCTGGTGACCAGTAAATACACACCAGCAAAAAAAGGTGCTTTGTAAACTCAAAAGTCATCAGTGTGTGAGGCGTCAGTCCCACCGCCATCTGGGCTCCTTGAAAAGAGAGCACAGGCCCAAGGTGGACAGCAAGTGCCAGACGCACGTGCTCTGTTTTCTAAGGCATTTGCAAACGTGAGATGGCCTGAAAACATGCAGATCTCTTAATTAACTAATTATAGGCCACACCGCGCAGCACAGCACGTGGGGTCTTGGTTCCCCGGCCAGGGAATGAACCCGTGTAACCTGCACTGGAAGTGGCGTGTCTTAACCACTGGGCCACCAGGAAAGTAAGTCCTGAAACATGCGGACTCTTGATGCTCACGTTCACACTTCCACACGGCAAGGACCTGAGAGCTCCCATGTCCTGCCTGATGTCCAGAGGGTACTTGGTGTAAGAGCAGCCCTTTCCTTCGTACACAGCAGGTTCTCAGTTAATGCAGGAGGAGAGTGCTTTGAAAAACTATGGAGGGGTTACAAAGCCTGAGGGGTTATTCACACTCACACGCGTGTTTTCCAGTCACTCAATAGATGCTCACAAGATGCTAGAATAAAATAAACACCCCGAGACTCTCTTCCCTACACTAGTACACAGCAGGTGTTCAAGACACGCACAGTCCCCTTCTTCACACATGACGTTTTGCAAAGTGCATGGCCCTGCTCTTTGTATACAGCTGGTGCCTCATACAGTCAAGTTCACTCCTGTTACGTTGTAGCAGTGCTCAAGTGCATGGGCCGTTCTCCTGCCTGGTCTGGGCACCCTCTTTGCCACAGCACCTCCATAAATGCACTGTCCTTTCCCTGCACACAGCAGGGAAATTAATTAATAATCTGCTCACCGCTGGGGCCCCATGATGCCAGCGAGATCCAGATAATGCTGCTTCCAAGCAGCCCCAGACCCACTCAAGAGAGCCCGCTCCCAGAGGTCCCCACCGCTCACTTGTCAGGCTTGAGGTCACGGTGGACGATGCCGTAGTTGTGCAGGTACTCCAGTGCCAGTACCGTCTCGGCGAAGTACATGCGGGCCATGTCCACAGGCAGCGGGCCCATGTTCTTCAGGAGCGTGGCACAGTCGCCACCTGCGGAAGCGTGGACATGCTCGCAGAGACCCTTGGTTCTGCAGCTGTGCCTAGACTTGTACCCACCTGGCCTCCCCACCTCCGGCACAGTGTCCCCAGTCTGTCCTGAATTGGGGTGGGGAGCTGGTAGGGGCGGGAGGGTATGCAGACCCTACTTTCTGGTTGGCCCTGGGCAGGGCAGCAGCTTTCTTAAGTGCAAGTCCCTTCCCTTGTACAGAGCTGGGCCCTCCTAAGTGCATGCTCCCTCTCCTTGCCTGGCAGCTACCTTGGCACATGCTTGTTCCTGCCATTACCTGAAGACACTATTCTTTCCTTCGCTAGAAACCTGATCCTACAACTCCTCAGCTGGCCTCCAACTATCCTAGTCCTTCCAACCCACGCCTCCTGCCCTCCCTTGCTTTTATTCTAGCCTCCAAGCTTCTGCCCACCAGTCACCTCCGCCTAGGCTGTCCATTCTACCCCTACCCTATACCCTAGGGTTCTGCCCTCACACTTGTCCTTGGGCTTCCCCATCTCCAACCCCACTGCTGGGTCCCCCACTGCAGAGTGAGCCCTTCCTCTCACCGAGGCAGGCTGGGACCCCATGGAGGACAGAGCAGACTCTAGCTGAGGTTCTGCAGCTGTGCCTAGACTTGTACCCACCTGGCCTCCCCACCTCCGGCACAGTGTCCCCAGTCTGTCCTGAATTGGGGTGGGGAGCTGGTAGGGGCGGGAGGGTATGCAGACCCTACTTTCTGGTTGGCCCTGGGCAGGGCAGCAGCTTTCTTAAGTGCAAGTCCCTTCCCTTGTACAGAGCTGGGCCCTCCTAAGTGCATGCTCCCTCTCCTTGCCTGGCAGCTACCTTGGCACATGCTTGTTCCTGCCATTACCTGAAGACACTATTCTTTCCTTCGCTAGAAATCTGATCCTACAACTCCTCAGCTGGCCTCCAACTATCCTAGTCCTTCCAACCCACGCCTCCTGCCCTCCCTTGCTTTTATTCTAGCCTCCAAGCTTCTGCCCACCAGTCACCTCCGCCTAGGCTGTCCATTCTACCCCTACCCTATACCCTAGGGTTCTGCCCTCACACTTGTCCTTGGGCTTCCCCATCTCCAACCCCACTGCTGGGTCCCCCACCGCAGAGTGAGCCCTTCCTCTCACCGAGGCAGGCTGGGACCCCATGGAGGACAGAGCAGACTCTAGCTGGGTCAAAGAAGAGACTGGCTCCTGGATAAGGGGTGAGCTCCCCCCGCTCGTGACCACACCTTCCACATACTCCATGACCATGCACAAGTGGCGCCGGGTCTCGAAGGAGCAGAACATGCTGACCACGAACGGGTTCTCGGCGAAGGTGAGGATGTCGCGCTCCACGAAGACCTGCTGGATCTGGTTGCGCAGCATCAGGTTCTGCTTGTTGATCTTCTTGATGGCAAATCGCTGCCTCGTTTCCCGGTGCCGCACCAGGTAGACAGCCCTGGGGTGGGGTTGCAGAGGGGGTGGGGGGCCTGCTGAAGTCCCGGTAGGCACCGGGACCTGACCTGGGTCCAGAACCCCACATGCCCTGCCTTGGCCTGTGCCCTCCACCCAGGCAGCCACTCCTAGGGTTTAAGCTACACTCCCTGGTGTCATATGAAGAGTCAAAGATGGCTCCTAGTTCTTTATTTCTTCCCAGCTGACTGAGACCCGTTAGTTCAGAAGCCTCGCTGGCACAAACTCAAATTGTGTTCATTATAACTCCAATAAGCAGATTTTTAGCCATTTAGAGCCTGTTGGTTTTGCATACCCTCAGATAAGGTAAATGCTGGGGCTATGAAAACCCCAAGCTGCTTCTGCCTGATGGAGCTCTCTGATTCAGAGACTCTCCACTGTGTTGCTGACATTTAAGCCTGGACACGTAAGCCCCCTGTGCAATTCCCCTCTCTACCCTCCCCCCACATGACAGTCTTATGCTATGAGGGATTCCCCCCTACCACCTCCACCAAAGCAAATCTGTCAAAGTGTCCTTTAAATAATGCTCGCTGCACACTACTGCCACCGCTTGCTCAGCTCCCGAACTCCTAGAACCCTATGCTCAGGGCAAGTAAGGACCAAGACCATGGATGAACCCTTCTAAGTCATGTCTCTGCTGGGTTGTGCCTTTACTTCCCTCTGCAGATCTATTTCTCTGTCTACATATTCAGGGGCTGTGTGGGCATCAGTCATCCCCAAGGGCATCTGAGAAATGGGTCTACGGGGGACCCAAGGACTCACCCGTAGGCCCCATTGCTAATGAGTTTGATAGTCTCGAAGTCGCTCTCACATGGCTTCCTCCGTGAAGGGCCGACCAGGGCACGACTCTGGCGGGGCAACAGGGGTCAGGGTCCTGCCCCAGCTCAGAGCAGGCTGTGTTCTTCCTGCCCCCAAGTCCCAGCTGGCACCTAATGCGACTTCTCCTGTACATACTTCTCAAACTCAGCCTTTAAGTTTGAGATTTTAGCTGAAGCCATGCATGCCCTCCTACCAGGAAACTCCTACACAGCCTGTAAAACCCCACTTTCCAGTGCCCCCTCCAACCCTGCCCTGCTCAACCTTCCCAGCAGGGCAATCTCACCTGCCCCTACCATCCCCCAAAGTCACAGGCATTCATTAAACACCTACTATATGCAAAATATTAGCAAATGGCAAACCTAGCCCTTCTCAGGGCCACCTGGTCTACCGTCAAAAGAACAAGCCAGGTGGGGGCACTAAAGCTCTGCGCTGTCTCACCTCAGGGGACTCCTCTGGGGCTGGTGGTTGTCCTCCACTGTCATCGAGGTGACTCAGAGGCACCATCTCTGTAAAATGTGGGAGAAGCCTCAAATGGGGTTTCTGAGCCCGGCCCCTCCACCAGTCAGAGACTTCCTGAGGCCTCCAGGGCTCATGTTGAAATGGGGAGAGAGTGCTTCCCCCGACCAGCTCCTACGACCCTGTTGTTGAGTCCCTCCTGCGTCCAGATTTCGGTCAAATCCAGGAGGCTGGACTGAGCAGTGACTGAGGAACCTGTTAGACGGGCCAGTGGGAAGCCCAGGTTCTGCTCGCTCCGGCTATCTTGAATCCTGGCTCCAAGTCTCGGGGCCGTGAATACCCCGCTGTGATGCAGGCGCTCTAGGTGGTGGCTGACACGCTCCTCAGCTCAGGCCAGGGCCCGGGGCAGCCCCCTTAGTTTCCAGCCTCAGCTGGGGTTTAGCAGGGGCAGTCTTGAGTGAGAGTGAGCGGCTGGTGAACATCAATGGTGGTGGTGACCGTGAAGACAGTGTCTCGTGGTCACAGAGCAAGGCTGAGACAGGGCAGCACAGCCTCGGGTGAGCGAAGCCTGGGGTGGGATGCAGCCCCTCACGCTCTCAGAGGGGCCTTTGCGGCGCTGGGCTGGTGATCTGCACTCAGCCTCAGCTGCCACCTGTCTGCCTGACCACTTCCCGTTTCCCCTGTCATCGGGGCCCCGCCCCGGCCACAGCCTGTGGAGTACAGTCCCGGCCAGTCTGAGCGTGATCTGGCCTTGGGCACGCCTGGACCTGAATCCAGCTCAACAGCATAGAGCCTCAGTCTCTGCAACTTCAAATGGGACAATGGCAGCCCAGCCCCTGTGGGTGCCGGCCACTGTGGCTGGGTCCTGCTGACCCTGTCGCCCCTTCCTCAGCCACACCCCTTCCTCACTGCTCTTCCAAAAGGCCAGACACACCCCCATCTCACGAACTCTGCCTTTACGGTTCCCCTGCCTGGTTCACTTCCTCTCTCTCCCACATCTGCACCCGGTCGCGTCTCCATCCTCCAGGCCCCAGTTTGAATATAATCTTTCCCCAGAGCTCCCCTGACCACCCTGAGACCAGGCCAGGTTCAAGTTCAATGCTTCCCCCCAGCATCGTGTCTTTTCCCCTGTCCTGACTGTTTGGGGAGGTTCCTGGCCGTTTCAGGTATGCCCATGGATTGCCCTGTCTGACTCCATGTCCCACTTTCCGGGCCACAGTCAGAAGAAACTGGGAAAGTGCTTTGGAATTCAAGTGGATGCCACTGCTCACGGTGGTTCCCTGGCACCCTGGCCCAATTCGATTTAGCATTTGAGGACACTGAGGCTCCAAGGCAGCTGGCAGGTCACAGGGTCCAACCTGTGGCCACCTTACCCTGGAATCCTGGGCACCTTACCCAAAATGTGCCCTGCAGGTAGCTGAGGACAGAGCCAAACAGAGGGGAAGGTCAGTGTGGTGCACTCTGGAGCCACGTGGGCATAGGCTGGAAGCCTGGCTCCTCCCCATTCTCACCCCAGTTTCCTCTTTTGGCCCCGCCCCAACTCCAGCTCACCCTGGAGTGGATCCTTAGCCAGGCCCAGCTGCCCAATGATGTACTGTGGCAGGTCAGTCTTGATGCCCTGGCCCTCTCGGGCCTGGCCCTCGGCAGCCTCCAGCAAGTGGTAAAACTCCTCAGGGTCAAACTCCTGGGGATGCAGAGGGATTGGTCAATCGAGGCCTGGTCCCACCTTCAGGCCTTTGCCCACCCCCCTCCCTCTGTCTGAAGCATTCTACCAGTGGCTCCGACTTGTCCCCGTGGTCCTAGCTCCTGGTCCCTCTTCTGGGAAGCCCACCCGAGTCTGGCGGCCCCCAGTGTTTCTCACAAAGCCCTACATGATGGGGACTGTCACTTTTTAATCTCAGCAGGACTGGTGAGGGCCTGGTCTGAGCCTTGCCATGTGCCAAGACACTCACCAGACACTCGAGGAGCCTCGCTGGCCGCGAAATGATGATCAGCAGCTTCCGGACGAGCTGGACAATGAAGCCAACTTCCTCACTGTCTGAGCGCTCGTGGGCCTGGGAGCAGATGGGTGGTAGCATCATACACCAGCCCCTGGTCCCACCCTGCCCTGCCCGGGGACCCCAAAACCCTGTACCCGCTCCCCCTACGACCCCACCCTCACATACATCCTGCAGCAGCCGCTCCAGCTTCTCCTGCATCTCCAGGAAGTAGCGGGAGGTGACAAGCGCTTCTCCAGACTTGGCCAGGCAGTCGCGGGCCAGCTCGATGATTTGGTGGTGGATGAAACCCAGGACGCCGTCAGCCAGTGCCAGCCGGGCACCGGGCGAGAAGGTGGCCAGGAACTCCTGCAGACGGCCCTCCATCTGTGCTGTGGCCTGGGCAGAAGTGGGGGGCGGGGGAGATGGGGTAACATGGTCACTGGATGGGGCCTGGGAGAACGTGTGCAGATGGGGGCAGGAGAGAGAGGATATGACGATGGGGTCCAAGGATCGCAGGGGAAGAAGCGACGTGCACAGACGCGAGAGGGGGCGGGGGGTGCAGTGTGAGACAGTGACAGGGAAAAACAGCAATGCACAGATGCAGGGAGGGACACAACCAAGAGGACAGCACGCGCCATGGAGGGATAGCAACAGGGAGTGGAGCTGGGGCTGGTCCAGCCCCTAGGTGCTGCCCACCTTGGGGAATCTCTCCCGGTACACATGATTCATCATTACGATCTCATTGTCGAAGGTCCCTGTGGTGCGTCCAGGGCTGAAGGAGGGGACAACTGGCTTAAGACATGGGACCCAAAACAGCCCAGGGAAGGGTGGCTGAGCCAGGACTGAGTTCTACCAAGGGCTAGAGGCCAGGCTTGGGTGGGGTCAGGACCGGAGGTGGAGGAGGAGCTGCGCCCAGGGAAGGGCTTCGGCTGGGGTCAGAGGTGGAGGCCCACCTGAGGCTGCGAGAGCGGGGGCGGAGGCGAGGTGAGCGGCCGCCCTCCTCATCAGCCACACTGTCTGAGCTGCGGAAATGCTTGGACAGGAAGCAGAGTTCGTCCGGCGTCGGCTGGAAAGGAAGCTGGTGGAGGCGCTCCCGAGAGGATGAGCTCGACTGGCAGGAGGGGGTATCAGGGCTAAGCGTTCAGGGTCAGCTCCACAGCCAGGACCCCAGCATCATCCTAACTCTCAAGGCCCAGCTATCCACTGTTCATCATGGTAACTCTCCTGCCTCTCTCCTGTGCATCCTCCAAAACTCCAGCTTTGATGCCCCTTCCTCCAGGAAGCCCTCACTGCTTCCTTGGCAACTCCAAGACCCCCTCTGACCAGACCTTCCCTGACCACACAAGGATGCAGATATCTGTGTATACCCGAACAGGAGCCCTTTGGGCCAAGGCTGGGTCCTTTCAGGGACCCCCACATCGCTCAAAATGGAGCACAGAGCGGGGAAGCCAGGATGTTTTACTGACTAGACAACTATTCATACCTTAAAAAAACCAAAATAAAACAAAGATGTGTCTTCCCCACCCCCAACCTGGCACTCCCTGGTCTGCCTGCAGAGGCGGGACTGTGGGTACCGAGACAGTTGAGCTGGGCGTGTTGGTTCCATAGCCAGAAGACGGGAGCGACGCAAGGGACCATCTTCTGCCGTCGGCCCTGGGGAGGAGAGGGAGAGGTTGGAAGGGAGGCATGGCCCCTGCAGTCTCTGGGGACCAAGGGCAGGCACTGTGGCTGGCAGATCCTGGCCCCACCGGAGGAAGGACCTTCTGCAAAGGCCAAGAACAGGAATACAGAGTGAGCAAGTCCACTGTGTTTTTCTCCTTGTTCTCCAGACACGTCCTCCAGGAAGTCCTCCCTGATGCCAGCTGCCATCAAAGCTGCTCTCTGAGTTGCAGCTGCTAGGGTACATGCTGGCCACTCCCACCAGCTTGAGGATGCCCTGAGGGCCAAAGTCCAGCCTCCTATTCCTCAGCCCCCCAGGGGAGGGCATGGCACCCAGCAGGAACGCAATAAACGTTGCTGACTGAATAAGCGGCATTTAAATAAATGCCTGGCACACAACAGCTCCTCCAACAGCTCTTGTTAGGTGAATTAATAACTTTCAGTGAGTGAGAGATTCCTGGACCAGGCCATGCCACCCCTGCCCCCACCCCCTCCCCAAGGGCTCCTATAAATTACCTGTCTGTGCGTGTGATGTGGCTGTAGGAGGTCATGCATGCATGCGTTTGCCAGGGCGGGAGCCAGAGGGGGGACCACCGCAGGGCAGAGGCCAGGGGAGGGGGAAAAGGCTGATGAGGAGGCAGGTCCAGCTACCAAGAGCAGGCCCCTGCCTGGCCCCTTGCCCATGGTATCAGCCACCATCCCCCAAAACTGCCAACCACTCACCTCCGTGCAAAAGGGAAGTTGATGGCACAGGCAGCTGAGAAATTCCGAGGACTATCTAGGGGGCTGCTGCCTGCTGAGGAGGAGGTGGGGAAACTGAGTCAGCAGGAGTGGAGACAGAACACCTCCACTCCCTGCTTGGTCCCCCCCCCACTCACCTGTTGGGATGGACAGCGGCGACAGGGGCCGGGAAAGGGTGGGTGAGGGTGTTCCTACCACCAGGCTCTTGCGATTCCCACTGCGGCAGCTATTGGGAGAGGTGGGGATAAGGTCAGACCCGGGCCTCCTGGCTCAGAGAACCACATGCCCAACTGGGAGCCCATGGGCGGCAGCTTCAGAGGCATGACCATGCCCTCTCTGCTCCCCAGATGGACTCCCCCACGGCCCTGAGCTCAGCCCAGGAGCCCCTGGCCCTGCTTCTCCAGCTTCTGTGTTCACAATCCCACTCCTAGAGCCTCGCCAGGAACACTGGCAAACAAGACAGAGGGTGAAGAGGACCCTGGAACCCACGGAGGGGTTGAGGCAGATGCCCTACTCCATATTAAGCATCTCTTCCCAGGACCACTGTTTCAATCTCCTGGCCAATCCCCTCCCCTGACACCCCCCTAAAACGCCAGTGTGACCCTTGGAAACCCTAAAGCCGGCAACATGCACAGTTGCATCTTGTTCTGCCAAACTTTGGCCCACGTGTTTTCCTTCCTTCATCCCAGCTCCTTCCTGGCCACCAGATCCCTTGCCCAGTTTCTCCCACCTGGGCCCTGGCCCCAGCCCCCGCCCTGGCATAGGGAAGTTGCGAGCAACATGGTTCCCCCCTCCAACTCTGGCAGTCGCCTGGCAACAGCTCTGCTCGCCCGACAAGTGCATCAGCCCACGCAGCCAGAGCTGCCAACGCAGCCTGGCCTCAGCGGAACTGCACAGAGAGGGAGAGATGAAATGCTGGGGCCTCACGGGGCCAGGAACGGTGTTCCAGGCAGAGGCACAATGCAGGCCAAGGAAGGTGAGGTCAGCAGCCCGCTCAGGAGAGTAAATGCACAGGGCGGAGGGGCTCAGCCTACCCACTGCTCTACTTGCCACTGCCCCCTCTGAGCCTCAGTTTCCCCATCTGTACACCTTGCAAGGTACATACACAGTACTCAGCTTTGGGTGGGGCACAGGGTGAACTGTGGTGAGTACATTACATTGCTCACAGGGCTTGGTGCATGGTGGGAGAGAAGGCAATGACTTGCCAGGGAAATCACCAGCATTCACCAATACGAATAAGCCTAGAAGAGGGAGAGACCGGCTACACCCATTTCCCAGCCCAGAAAACTGAGGCCACGGATGTCACCAGCCACAGAGACTGTCCTCTAGTCTGAGGTGCAGAAGCAAAAGTGAAACCCACAGGTTCCTGCAAAACTTCCTGTCAACCCCCAACCCCAACACACACACACACACACACACACACACACACACACTCCACAGCCCACATCCTCTTCCAACCCCTCACCAGACTCTTCATTCCAATGTGTCATTTTTCACTTCTAACAGCATTTGGGAAAAACACTTGGCCTCTTCCCTCTTGCTCTCAGGCAGGGCCTTCTCAAAAACAGCTACATCTGAGCTCTCAAAGGGGAACTGGACATCCTCTGTTCAATTCCTGAGCATCTATTGAGCACCAACTATTTGCTCAGCCCTTCCTGGAGAAGGTGCAGGACCCCAAGAAGCTGCCTAACACCGGACTCTTCATTCCAACGTGTCATTTTTCACTTCTAACAGCATTTGGGAAAAACACTTGGCCTCTTCCCTCTTGCTCTCAGGCAGGGCCTTCTCAAAAACAGCTACATCTGAGCTCTCAAAGGGGAACTGGACATCCTCTGTTCAATTCCTGAGCATCTATTGAGCACCAACTATTTGCTCAGCCCTTCCTGGAGAAGGTGCAGGACCCCAAGAAGCTGCCTAGTTTTTCAATAATCACCTTTGTGGTTCAACAGAGAGTGAGAAGTATGTCAGAAAAGAGGGGCCTGAGGTCAGTTTCTGGCACCTGATCCCTGAGGTGCCCATGAGCTTTCTGCGGCTCCCTGGGTTCTGGAAGAAGAGCCTGAACCCTGAACTAGGCATTCAAGGTCCTTCAGCTGCTGGTCCCATTCCTCAGCCTTTCCCCCTGGGAATGCCAAGACCAAGCACTGGTAAGACACTTAAGCACAGAGAGGTTAAGGAACTGCCTGAGGTCTCCTATCCTGACACTGGCTGAGCTGGAATTTCCACATAGGTCCAGCAGGGCTCACAGCCCTCACTTAGCTTCTCTGCTCTTCAGGAGAAACTGAGACTCCACTTTGCTCTGTATAGAACAACGTGATTTTTCACCCCCCTGATAACCGACATGCACACCAGCCTCCTGCAGCAAATATTTACTTCTGAACCAACATTTCCGCTGTCAGGGCCCCAAGGCCCAAAGAGCCTCAGTTTTTCCAAGAAGCTCCTCCCCAGGTCTGGCCAGAGGACTGACCCAGGTTCGAATCCTGATTCAGCCCCAAATCCCTACAGCCTCTGTCACCACCTGAGCTGACCCTGGCGGACAGACACTCCAGTCTGGGTAAGGAGCGGTGAGAGGAGGGTACCTGGGACCCCAGGGGATACCTAGATCCCAAAGCATCCTCCCACTTCCCCCTACCGCCGCACACTGTGGCCCTCGCCACGCTGCCGAGACGCACTTTCGGTAACTCGTGTCTGCGCCGTCGGCCGCCGCGCCACTCAGTAGGTCCGCGCGAAGCCCCCTACCTCTTGGAGCGCTGCAGCAACGCTCCCTTAGCAAGGCGGCTCCGGTGGCCGGGCGCCGCCACCGCCGTCCAGTAGCTGGGGTCGGAC
Source organism: Madoqua kirkii (assembly GCA_006408675.1). Taxonomy (NCBI): domain Eukaryota; kingdom Metazoa; phylum Chordata; class Mammalia; order Artiodactyla; family Bovidae; genus Madoqua; species Madoqua kirkii. The sequence continues at coordinate 199 of SJYC01050717.1, read as the reverse complement.
ATGCTTCTTCCCTTTGTGCCGCCGCCGCCGCTAGCGGCCCGAGAGGCACGGGGGCGCAACCAGCGGCGGCGGGGCGCGAACCTTCACCGTGGAATCTGCTCCCGGAGCCCCACGGTGAGGGGTGGGGGGCGCGCCGCGGGGCTGGGGGTAAGGGGAGAGGAGGA